>RDPX01000369.1:245730-257081 GCA_003991215.1 Morbakka virulenta
GTGTCTTTCCTCCCCCCCCCCCCCCCAAAAAAAAAACAAACTCCAAATAACTCATTAATTTCAGTTCTGATATCGGCATTACAGGCGTTACAGACCAATGAAAGGTAACCTCTTCTATGTAGGACCCCATTTTCTTTAGGAGTGCCACTTTTGCCAAGTATCATTTGATAAGTGTGAAAAAATCCCTAAAAAAACCCTAAAGCTAAATCACATTAAGCTGAATTATGGAAATACCACTATCATAAAAGAATAAATACAAGAGAGAACATTGAAAAAGAATCATGGAAAGCAAAATGTAATCAAATATCGAGTATAATGTGAAAGTGGTAGGCGGGGTGCAAGTAAGGTGGGCGGTGTGTGTGTGTAAAGACATGAAATACCTTTCTGAGTAGAAAAGGCATCATATACTCACTCTTCTGATTGCCTCGTTAAGAATAATTCGTTGTAAGAAGCGATGAGCAAAGTAATATCACTAAGAAATCCATTACAACCGGTATCCATAAATTCCAAAATGTCCTGTAAAAAGATGATACATAAAAACACACAAGATTAAGGTAAATAAAGTATAATAATATGGTAGTGTTTAAGATACTCTAAACCGCATTGGGTGTGGCCGGTAGAACATACAAAGAAAAAAGGGGAGGGGGGTCCAGTAGTACATAAATAACACTGCTCACCACATATTTTGTAGATTTTGTTCTGGCAACTGTCTTTGCCTAACATTTGTGGGCTTTTTCTAAAAGTAATCGCATTAATTCTACTGTATTGTATCACGTTCTCCGAAAATCGACTGCTTATTTTTACAAAGAGCTTCCCTGGACTTAATAAAAGTACACAACACAGAAATAGTTAACATTTCTGCGTTTCAATAACCCTAAAAGTCATGCAGTCCAGTTAATAAAAAAACAGCGCGTGCTATCAAAGTGAATAAATTTTAGAAATGGAAATAATTTATACGAAAACGTACATAAGCCTATAACTACGTAACGTGTAAAATAAGCCAAATAACTTGAAATGCAAAAAAATCAAGTTTCTATCAAATGTATTAAGCTATACATTTTTTGTTTTAATGCTATCTAACTGCTACCTTGTGCATCCTGTTTATTTCAAACATCAAAAAATCTCCCACGAAATGAATATACCATTAGTACTCGGATAAAATAATTCGCGTTCTTTCTCACTCACATCGCCTCGATTTCAAAAAATCTACCTAGATGACTTCAAATAATGAAATATGATATTTATGTTAAAAGCAAGTTTTCAAATCCTCTTCATAAACTTCTGATGATGATTTTCATAGTTTTTTAAGCTTCTCTTACTGTATAGGGCGTCTTTCTCAATACGACAAAAGCCATCCTAAATGAAAGTTCAGTTAATGTTGTCTGAAATTTGCACTTTGAGTAAATTTTCGACACAGGGTAGAGCAGAATGATAAATAACTTCCTTTCCCTCGTTCAAACCAGGAGCGAAACAACAATAGGCTCAAAATAGTCCCTATTGTTTTAAAGAAATTAAACAAATATTTCTAATATACAAAACCAAGGGGAAAGCAGCAGAGCTCCAATCTTATTGGCATAAACCAAACGTTTATTTGTAATATTTTAATGTCAAGCTCTCAATGCACCTCTCAATGACCATTTGAAACTAGTTAAGTGTAATATATTTCTGGAATGTTGAGATGGCTTTGCGGTATCTCCTTGCGGGAACATCGGACGAATAAAGATGTGAGAAGGTTTACAAAAGTAGTCAACGCCAAAGAAAAAGCAAGAGAAGCTAGACCAAGATGGATGGGGCATGTGATGTGCAGAGAAGATGACAACGTCAGGAAGCGAGTATTCCAGGCAAAGGTGCAGGGGCGAAGAAGTAGAAGACGGCAGAAGATGCGTTGGAGGGATAACGTGGAAAGAGGACGTGGGACTACGAGCTGGAATGTCGAAAGACCGCGGAGAGTGTAGAAGGAGGTGCCGAGCGGCTGACCCGACGTAAAGTTGGACAAGGCCGGAAGGAGAAGAAGAAGTGTAATATTTTGCTCTGTTATCCTAATAACAAAAATAAGGGGCACTCTATGTCTTATCATTGTTCTCCCTCCTCCCACCATCACCAACAATGCATACAAACAAACAAACAATTAAAAGACAGCTGTGTGATTCCCATATCACTACCGGTATTCACTTCGTCATCTTACACTGCAGTTTTTCCAAAACCTTTTCCTTACTATTTTTGGTACTCTTCCTTTCCTTTAACAAGTAGTAGAAATAAACAGCTGCTATCAATGCGAAGTACAACATATTTGGTATCTCCATTGGCGTTATCCATGGAGAGCCTATGTTCTTTACATTACAATGATTAATTTCTACTCAAGTAAAATTTGCATATTGAGATAATAAATCCAAACATCGCAGCAAGTAAACTATTGAGGGAAATCTTTTCTCTTCTAACATGATTACCACGATATGATTACCACGATATAGCCAAACAACTAATAATACTGCATAGAGAAGCTTTAATCTACGATGAATTTGCGTGACCAAAACTGAAAGGTGGAAGATGACGTTAATGAAAAAGAAGGAACTGTTTCATTGAAGTTTATGGTGTTCTGCTCTTTAGTACCCATGTGGATTTGAAGGCATTCAGTAAGATTTTTCGTTTAAAATTGCACTCATGTAACGAAGCAATTACTTTGACAAGATCGAGAAACGATTATCGGATGATCTGAATTAACTCTTAACACAATCCATATCGCATCAAGCGTATTCCATCTGGCTAACTGACTAGCACAATGGGAACTCAACGTTACAGTTGGTACAGTCACCAACCCTTCGGAGAAAACTCCCTAGTAACTCGGTGTAACACTTGATCTATCACATATTTATAAAGAACACCTCAGAAAGACAAAGGACAAAAACAAGGGGGTAACTTAACGAAGAAAAACATGGGAGAAAGACAAAGGACAAAAACAACGGAGGAAGACAATGGAGAAAGATTACGAAAAAACCTAGCCTGCTACGCCGCCTTGCAAGCAATTGATTGTTATTTTGTTTGATGTCCTTCAAACGTCCGCTCTATTCCTGTGCTACTTGACGACTGAAGACTGTGCTCCTGTTTAGAGTGGTAGCTCTCATGTGAAAATATGGACTTAACCCTCAACAACAGCATGCACGTAATTGCTGGATGCATGAGCCCTATCCCTGTGTTTTTATTGCCTGCTTTTTCTGGAAGGCATACAGCGGTCATCAGAAAAGATGGCATCATGCTTAAAATGTACAAAAAAGGAAACAAGCCCCCGTCCCACTTCCTGCACGATTTCATAACAAAGACTCACTTCAAGACTCCCACTCTCAGCTAGGATGCCTGAGGTTGTACGAGAAATGAGTGACACATCCCCAAATCTGTGGTTGACAGGGAAGTGACAGAATAGATGGCAAACCACTGACTGTAGCAAAAAACAGTTCTTGCCAACAACATCAAGTCAAACTCCTGGCATGGGTGCAGCTAAACAGCCTAAGTTCAGGCATGGACGAGTTGCTAACTTCATGTATACAATCGAACTATCTTAACGCAGTCAGTGTGTGTGTGTGTGTGTGTGTGTGTGTGTGTGTGTGTGTGTGTGTTGTATGCGCAGCAGACACCAGTCCAAGTGCTGCCATGCGAGGCCATCGATCTTCGTGGAGCCTTGAAATTTGTGGACGCTTAGCTCAGAAAATGGCCGATGTCCACAAATTTGTCAATGTAGCCCTCGCAAGCATTTTGAACAGTTATACGTATTGCTCATACGCATATATACAAAACATTATACTCTCAAGGGCAATTAAACTATTCAGGTCGTAGTAGAGTGAAAAATAACATACCATAGTATTGTTACTGCAAGCAAGATATAGAAAAAACGTCCAGTATACCTCTCCATTAAATTATCTTGATGCCATCCAGATACCTCAGATATACTTATTCAAAAATAAAGCGAAACGCCCAAAGGAAATCTGATTTTCCTATTATTCCATAAGCTGATACTAGACAGTTCCTTGGTACATGTCACTTTAAGGGTCATTAAAAATGCAGTAGCAGTAATAAAATAATACAAATTTGAGTAGTTAATTTCACGTACGGTGCTTGTTACAACATTATTTTCTTCCTCTGACTGTCCTTCTAAAATGTAATTTAAAAATATTGGTTGCAATGCAGCAGGACAAGTATCCATTTAATATAATCATTCATAAATAAATACACGTAAAAAACTATACAATGCAATTGGATGATTTCGATTTAAAATATCAAGTCCATGGGGAGTGACGTATGATAGTGGGTATAAAAGCAATCAACCTTAGTACACCTTTTTGCAAGCACAAAATGCTACTGTTGTTGCATGCGGCAATTTCAGGGGTATGTAAAGTACCTTTTATCCACTTGATGCGATTACTTCACCAACTTAATACAAGACAGGCACTAAACCTGGAAAGAAGCATTTAGAGCTATTCCATACCATCATTTGGGCATCCAATCTCTAGTTACAGTGAGAAAAAAGTATCATACATGATCTTAAATAAGCACTGCTATCATTCAACAAATTGAAAAACCTTCCTTTGTCTCAAGGTAGAAGTAGAAAAGTAAATAAATAAGCAAGCAATAATGAATGTTGCTAAATGTTACTCAGTGTTAACTCCAAAACAAAAGAACACACACACACACGCAATATATATATATAATATATGGAATATAGTATACAAAATACACTTGTTGTATACAGCAAGGAATAACAGGACGTTCTGTCACTTCCGAGTTATTGTAACCAAAATAAAACAATCTTAAATACCAAATTTTTTTTGACTATTTGATCCGACATGCTAAGTTCTCTAGTCGAAAATAAAGATCTTGGAAAAAAACGCTTGGTCGAAAAATAGTCATTTAAAATGAGGAAGGAAAGAAATATACAGGCCAAATGAGGTAAATAAGAAATTCCATTTGGTTCTTTATTTTTATAGTTTGAAACAAAAAATGAAATATATCTTAAACCAATTCTTGATCCACTAATCACTTACTTAATAAGAAAAAATTCTAAAATCAAAAAGCACTTAATTACAAATTGAGTACACTGTATTATTTCTGTTGAAAATAAAAGGAATTTCCATTATGTTCAAGTGCCAACTAGGAAAAAAAGGTGTAAAAATGGAATTAAAAGGTAGATCTTGTGCTTGTTTATCTTACTATTTACATCCTGAAGAAAACTTTGTTCCTCTTTTCGGGCTACCTAACGAGACAAATGTGCAGGCAAATAATGTAAAAACACCGCTTCGACTTTGACCAAAAAAAAAGACTAAATACAAAATTAACTATTAACTAATGAAATGCTACACAATGTTACTGAACATTAGACCAGCCAATTTAATCATAAAACCAGTTAACGATGTTATTATAGAGCAAATGTTATTAATCTTCTTCTTAACCGCCGCCCCATCCCTTTCTTTAATTTTCCATGCGTGCGGAGCGAGCAAGAAAACGTAGAGCTCACAGCAGGTGTGTAAAATTTTGTGACATGGTCTATTTTCTGGTGGAATTATTCAATCATATCTTGGAGGAAGGCAAGGTGGCAGCAGGTCTTGAATGCATGAGCCAGAATGACCCACAACTCATTCTCCGCATTTTTTTGTATTGAATCATTGTCCTTTACTCTCTCTCATTTGAAGTTCATTTAAGCCTGAATGACGTCACAAGGGTCGACTTCGTTCATGGCGCACTTCTCTCTAGCTATGACGGTGGCAATAGCTGGAGCAACATAACAGCAAAAGTACCAGTGACCAAAGTTCTAAAAATACGGTTGCTCCTTCCTGACAAAAATGTGAAGTGTTTATTAATTTTTAGAGAGCAATCCTGATCATCAAGATCGCCTTGTAGTGGGAGTTAAAAGTAAATGATGTTCTTGGTAATCAAAAACAAGTCAGTAATGATTTGATCTGACTTTAAGCTTAAGCGTTGATATTGTTTTGACCGCAAAGGATAGTTTTAACGTAACTGCTTACTTGCTATGACGCGTATTTTCAATGTGGAAAGTCATTACTTGACAATAATGGAAGATATTATTCAAGACAAAATTCAAACCCCAGTACAATTATGATATTTATGTTTTACATAAGAACATCTTTAATGGCAAATACCGTAATTTCTGGCGTATAACCCGCGGGTTATACGTTGATTTTTAATAATTTGAAGTTGAATGCGGGTTTTACGGCGGTGCGGGTTATCTGGTGACAAGTGTGGCTAACAGAATAAATTGATAGGGGTAATCTGCTTTAAAAAATTATTAGAACAAAATAAAAAGTTTATCACGTCTCCAATCATCCACCACTATCTCAAACTATCAAAATATGCGCATGAACATGTAACCAGGAAATCGTCACTCAGGCAGAAAAGAACTTCTCTTCATTACATAACAGCATAAAATTGTTTCTAACCACAAATCAAAGTCTCGGAGGCGGAGAGTCTGATGATTTTACAACCTGCATGACGTAGACAGACGACTTTAAAATAATTACGTTTCAAATAAACTTTCTGTCTACAACGTCTAACACGAGCGCTTCTCTATTTTCAATTCGTTTTGTTTTGAATATGGCACCGAAAACAAGGAGATCGTTTCATGCTGGTTTTAAATTATCAGTGGTTGCCTTCGCTGAACAATCTGGAAATCGGAAAGCTGGTAGAGAGTATGACATTGATGAATCAATGGTTCGCGATTGGCAGAAGAAAAAAAGTAAACTTTCCTCAAAACCTAAAATTTTAAGAAGTTTATGTCATGGAAAAGTTAAATTTCCCAACTTAGAGAAGGCACGTACGTGGGTTCTTCATCAAAGAGAAGCCAAACGATCAGTAATACATCTTTATAACATAATACATTGTTTTTTAATAAAAAAATTGCGGGTTATACACCAAAACTCGGTAAAAAGAGGTAGAATATATATGCGGGTTATACGGCGGTGCGGGTTATCTGACGACCTTGTTAAGATTGAAAGCTAATAATGACAAACTGCGGGTTATCCATCGTGGGGGTTATAAGCCAAAAATTACGGTAAGTGTTTAGTCTTTATAATATAGGCAATGCCACAATGGCCTTGAAAATTAATAAAAAGTTGTAAAGCATAAATGGCCGATGTGTAAATCAAAAATTGATAAAAAATAGAATATATTTGTAGAAAGCCTCCGAGTGTCCACAGTTATTTACAGGCTGACAACCCTTGGAAATTCAAGACCAACGAGTTACTACGTATCCTGTTACACCTCTAAATTTCTCCGCTTACTAATCTACATGACTATCAGACTAAAACTTTACTGTCACAAACATACTAACACACAATGCTGCACCCAACGAAGTTTTCACTTTGTGTTTGGTAGCGTTGCCGGGTGCTTGGATAGACCTTGCTGAAAACTTGTAGGTAATGACAAGAAATCATGGCATTAATGTCTACACAGCAAGTGCTAATTTCATGACACTTCACAACCACGTTATAACGACTAGTAAAGGTTTTGTGCAACAAATAATATAATTACCTGCAACTTTAGAACTCCAATACTTGAGTCAACTTTGTCTCTTGCTCTAGAGAAATAGTCATCAATACTTGGTTATGCAGCGCAAAGAGAATTATACACCTTCATGACAGTAAATTACATGTTGTTTTTAATGAATAAGTATACCTATTAAAGATTCGTTTACTTTACAGAGTCACACATTTATTCAGCTGCTGTTGAAAGACCAAAGTTTTATATATATGCATGTGACTGAGCATACTCAAGGCGTATGGAATCCCTGCTGATATCATCGCTGCCATCGACGTCATGTGCGTGAACACCTCCGCAGTTGTCCCTACCCCTGAAGGCATGACCACAGAATTTTCCATTGACACCGGGGTCTTACAAGGTGACCCTCTTGCACCTTTCCTATTTATCATTTGTTTAGACTACGCTCTCCGCTCTACCATCTCGAATAACGATGGTCTCACTTTGGAACGCCAGCGCAGCAGGAGTCATCCTGTTGTTGTGCTGTCAGGTTTAGATTATGCTGACGATATCCCGCTCCTTGAGAACAACATCGCAGCGGCTCAGGATCTTCTTCTTCGCGTTGAAAAAGCATGTCAGGGTGTCGGTTTATTTTTTAACGCATCCAGAACCAAGTATATGCATTTGAATCCATCACAACTGAATGCAATACTGTTATCATCTGACGGCTCCAGCCTAGCCGATTCGTGCCTTGAAATGAATGAATACTCGTACTGCCCAAGCTTGGAGTGCAGTTCACGCCCTTGAAAGGATTCGGAAATCAAATGTGAAAAAGGATACCAAACTTAAAGTCTTTATGGCGTCAGTAGAGGCAATTCTCCTCTACGGTTTGGAGCCAAGGGCGTTGAACGTTGCTTTTGCCAAGAAACTCGATGGGTCCTACACGAAAATGCTCCGCACCATTTTTAACGTATCATGGCAGGATCATATCACAAACGCAGAGTTATAGGGTTCTCTTTTCTGTGTATCCTGTGTGATCAGTCCCCGTCGATTGTTACTCGCTGGCCACACAGTTCGACATTATGATCCTGCAGGAAAGGTTCTACTCTGGTGTCCCGAGAAGAAGAAGCGTCGCGGCAGACCTTGTATAAAAGTGAAAACACTTCTAGAAAAAGACACTGGCCTTAATGGTGCTAATAGCCTGGCTGCAATTAGGGGTCGAGTTGTGTGTAAAGCTAATTTTGGCAATGTTTTACCATGAATATGGATGACAGAAGAAGAAAAATGGCTCTAGAAATACGCCTTAAGGTTAAAACGTCTTTGAGCCACAAAATACCATTTTCGTGAAATCTTCTTAGCAAAGTTTGTTTTAACTTAAACAAACCTTTTTTATAAGTCAAATATTGATTAGAGTTGGCAAAGCAGAAAAAAAACTAAGTTTTAAGTTTTAAACGTCCTCTGAAAATGTCATCAGTGATATTCTTTTATGTGTGAAAACTTTATTTCTACGGCAGATAATTTTGTTTAAAAATTTCAATCTTCAAAGGTGCAACCGATATAAGCTATAATAACTTGAGCGTCAAGGAATTCAAAACAAGCACAGGTATTCTAGAATACAAGCAAAAACTCCTCGCTAAGGTTAAGGAGCTAGTATATCACGGTGGGGCCAGCATGGTAATCCGATAAATAGCAATCTCACCACAGGTCACGCTTAAGTAAATACACCATCTACGAAAAGCGTGTGCTTAAGTGACGTTGCATAGAAGTGAATTACAGCAACACTTTTATGTTCTCTCGAGACAAAGCTTTTATTTTAAAAAAATGAAAGGAGGATTAATCAGCCTCATAAAGCGAAAGTCGACAGGAATGCCAGAATTTCAAGTTGGGGAGAGTGGTAGGCTATACAATATATCTAGAAAAATGTGAAAATATTTACATGGAACATGTGAATTTTCATCAGAGGCTGCGAATCAGCGATTGCTTGGCAACTTCATTCTGTTACAGTTTGTGTAAATGAATGAACTGGTGAAGGAGCACCTACGCATCGTGGGCTTAGCTAAGGATGAGTCGTCAGCCTAAATCTCTCCCATCTATAGTGACACATTCTCATGTCACAAAAATATTTTGGTGGTGTGCATGTGGGGTGTCGACAAATAAATATCATGGCACATGCAGACGACAAAGTCGTATTTGTCACATCGCAGAAAGAATTGCAGGTGCTACTGGATTGTGTCAAATCACAGAGTCAAAGTAGACAAATTAATCTAAATCAAAAGGAAACGCTCCGAATGGTAACAGATGGCAGATCACCAGGAAAAGTTAGAGAATCTGAATTCATAAACAGGGTTATTCCTACTGTACCGGTGCGAAGCTTTGGTCAGTTAGTTTAAAATTCGTTTTTAAATGCCAACAAAGTGTAGAGGCATGGTGCGTGGAAAGAATGTTAAAATAAAAGCTTGGTGTACGTATTATGACTGTTGATTTTTGAAGACGATCTGCTAAGAAAAAAGGTGAACTTCTTAACCCCTTACCTTCTTCACATAAACCAGGCGTATATACATACATAAGTTCTTAACCCATTAGCCCTTACGGGACTCTAGAGCACTGACTAAGATACAAGTCAGTTTGACAAAGTAAAACTATCTCTTAGTGCATTCCCGTAAAAATGTCTCTAACGACTTCCCCTTTTTTCCTTCTTGCACTATCACATTTTCCAGTACTGTCTTATTACGGTTGCCTCTTCTCGTATATTTCTCGTCGACGAACAAGAGCCTCTTTGTCAAGGTTTCGTTAGATGTTCGTGCAACATGTAGAACCTATTTTCTGTTCTGGTTTCTTATATACTCTGTCATTAAAACTGATTTTGCTATGTTCAGTATCTTTTCATTGGTGTATTTCCAAGCCCAGTTTATTTTCTTCATATCATTCATATCATGTCATCTCCATACCACGCATGGTTTATGTGAAGAACCACTCTCTGTAGATTTCTTTTATATCTTCAAAACCACTAACCAAAACCTTAACAACTAACAAAAACCTTATAAATCCTTTCTATATAACGAACCTCCGATATAACAAACTCTCGATTTACCGAACCAAAAATATTTGCCCTTCAAGCTAAAATCCTTCGATATAACGAACTCAAGGCACTAAAATGGAATGAAGTCACTGCAATGTCTTCCAATTGAACAATTTTAAAATCATTCGTACGTCGAATGTACGTCAAGTTCGAGCTTTTAAAAAGTAAACACTGTTTTATGTCAACCTAATCAGTTCTACACCTTAGTAGTCAACATAAAAAGGGTCAATGTTTCTATAACCGACAAGTATAAGGTTTATAACAATGATCTTGAGAAGCTATTTTTATCTGGTTTAAAAACGCACGTTCCAACAATATACCTGTCAATGGTATGGTTATTAAAGAAAAAGCTCGAGCCTTGTCACAAAGCCTCGATGTTCCCAATTTTAAAGCTTCTGACAGTTGGTTGGATAAATGGAAACAAAGACACAATGTCACTTTGAAAGCTGTTTCGGGAGAAGAGAACAGTGTCACCCCGGAAATGACAGCCAGTTGGAACGAGACTTATCTACCGACCATTTTATCGAGGTATGAACTAAAGGACATATTTAATGCCGACGAATTCAGTTTGTTTTATCAAGCTCTTCAAAACAAATCATTCCACTTTAAAGGGGATCGTTGTTGTGGTAGGAAGCATAGCAAAGTGAGGCTGACTGGGTTTGCAGCTAGTAATGCAATTGGGGAGACGTTTCCTATGTTTGGGAAGTATATAGGGAACTCAGCCAAACCTCGTTGTTTCAAAGGAATAAAGAAAATTCCTTGTCGCTACCGTTGGCAAAAAAAGAGCTGGATG
>RDPX01000369.1:257195-291488 GCA_003991215.1 Morbakka virulenta
AACAATGATCTTGAGAAGCTGTTTTTATCTGGTTTAAAAACGCACGTTCCAACAATATACCTGTCAATGGTATGGTTATTAAAGAAAAAGCTCGAGCCTTGTCACAAAGCCTCGATGTTCCCAATTTTAAAGCTTCTGACAGTTGGTTGGATAAATGGAAACAAAGACACAATGTCACTTTGAAAGCTGTTTCGGGAGAAGAGAACAGTGTCACCCCGGAAATGACAGGCACTTGGAATGAGACTTATCTACCGACCATTTTATCGAGGTATGAACTAAAGGACATATTTAATGTCGACGAATTCAGTTTGTTTTATCAAGCTCTTCAAAACAAATCATTCCACTTTAAAGGGGATCGTTGTTGTGGTAGGAAGCATAGCAAAGTGAGGCTGACTGGGTTTGCAGCTAGTAATGCAATTGGGGAGACGTTTCCTATGTTTTGGAAGTATATAGGGAACTCAGCCAAACCTCGTTGTTTCAAAGGAATAAAGAAAATTCCTTGTCGCTACCGTTGGCAAAAAAAGAGCTGGATGAATGGTGAATTGTTTATTGAATAGGTCAAAGAAATGGATAGAAAGTTCAATGCTCAAGGTAGAAAGATCGCAGTTATCATTGACAACTGCCCTGCCCACCCAACTGTTGAAGGCTTAAAGGCCATTGAGCTCATTTTTCTGCCACCAAACACGACTTCAAAAACCCAGCCAATGGATCAGGGTGTTATAAGAAGCTTGAATGCTTTTTATCGACATTCTCTTATCAAGCGCAATGTAACTAGCATTGATAAAGGAGAGTCACCAAAGAAAGTTAACATTTTAGAAGCAATGAATTTAACTGCGGCTTGGGAGTGCGTTACATCTGAAACAGTGGTCAACTGCTTTAAGAAAGCTGGAATTAGTTCTGGAACTCAAGAACAAAGCCTAAACGATGACGATGACCCCTTCAAATTACTGGCTGCACTACTAGAGCATTTTCAAGACACCTGTGACGAATAATCGATTGATTTTACGGTAAGCAGTTATATCGACGCTGACAAGGATCTCCAAACATCTGAAATTGAAGTTATGACTGATGACGAGATCATCAATAGGGTGACACAATCTAAATCAACTGACGCAGAGGTAGATGAAGAAGAAGAAGAAGAGGCGGATGAAGTGGAGGAAGTTGACCAGAAAATGCGACAGCCTACAAAAGAAGATGTTCGAAGAGCACTAGAAACACTGCAGTTATGTTCCTTGTTTCAAGATTATGGAAACGAGATACACAAGAAAGTAACTGAAATCGAAAAGATGAATGAATTGGCACTATTGAAACAAAAAAATCAATCGTTAATCACAGACTTCTTTAGCTTGTAATATTGTAAACTTTAAAATTTAGACATGGTTATATCGAAGTCAATACAACATAAAGAATTTGATCAAAATGCCAAATGCTTAATTTCTTAATTTCTTTCATTTTTACAAATTTTAAAATATTTACAAATTTGTTTTCTCCTTCTAAATTAAAAACGCAGGGCACTTGTAAACCCTCGTTATCTCCAAGATTGAATCTTTTACCAGATATTTTGGCTGTACAGCCTGCTTCAGCGTGACTTCGTAAAAAGTAAAATATTGTCTTCGCAAAACGCCCTGATTTGCCCCCTTTTTAAATGTCCAACTATTTTTCCATCCTTAGTTTTTAAGCAAACTGCGTATTTGTCAACTACATTATCAGGTTCACAATGAACTTCCAATTCTTCCCCCATCTCTGGAGACCATACATCTTTGTAAACATGATGTCCTTTGATTTCAGCTTTATGAAGCAATTGTGATATTACGATAATAGGTAAATCATCTTGGGATAAAATCTTTTCGATAGCATTTTTATCAGCCATGTTTTTAGACAGAATGACACACTGATCTCTAACAAACAGCCTCTTGAAAAATGATTCGTGAGGACGTTGCATTGCGTGATATCAACAAAAGCTATACAGTCGACTCTCTAATTTGATTCGAATCTAATAATTTGAATGTTTTTATAGTGTAAATAGGGTTTTGACAAGTTCGAATGTTCGAAACTCTAGATTTTTCCAAAAATTAAAGGATTATCACTAAGTTTGGCAAAATACCAATTTTCTTTGATTTTTCGATATAACGAACTCTCGATATAACGAACTTTTTTTCACTCCCCTTCAAGATTCGTTATATCGAGAGTCTACTGTATATATAGCAATGTTAGCATTTCACGATGAAAACTTCTAGACAAAGCTGGGCTTTAAAAACATCAAGGAAACATTGCAGTAACAACAACAACATACTATATATATATATATATATATATATATATATATAGCAATATGCATTCCGCAGGCGCAGCCTACAGATAGAAGTAAACCAGTATCAACCAATTTCAAATCTCTTCAGTGCGCCTATTCATGGAGGTCAGAAATCTCAAGAGATGCCCTTCAAGGAACCTTGTGATATGGGACATGGAAGAACAGATACGTTCAAACACATATTTATAGCAATCCTCGCGTTTCACGATAAAAACTTCTAGACAAAGCTAGATTTTGATAATATTAAGCCAAACATTGCAGTTCCAATAACAAAATACATAATATATAACAATATATACGAACACAAATATGGGACAGAATATTTGGTTTGATGTTATTAAACTCTGCGCACTCCATATTTGTGATCGAATACACAAATATAAATATAGTGTGCGCGTGTAAAATATATATGAAGGCACAAGTTCACTGCTTCACAGCTTAGCAGCACATGAGAAAGATCTCCTTAACTTCTGGTTTTCAATGATGACTAAAATGGCAACTTTCTAAACAGAAAATTAATATTGGTGGTTCGTATAAGATTCGTAAAAATAATGGAATTTGTATACGATGAGATGTCAGTCCTTTTACTAGGAACTGTGAAGAAAGCACTAAGAAAGAAGTATTACTTCTCGTAGTATCAAATGTCTAATTTTAAAGACAAAATTAGTCATTTTGTTGTGAAAATCCACTTCAAGCCGACAAAGTCAGTTTGTCATTATATTTAACTAGGAATATACGAACCTCCTACTAACATACTTTTTGGCATATTTCATGTATAGGGTCAATGTTAGCAGGAAGATAGTATCCTGCTGGCTTACTCGCTGACCTTCTTTAGTTCTCTTTGCGTCGCAGTTAACCACCCACGTACTCCCTCTTACATGTGACTATTTTCAGGCTTCTCCTTGTTCAATGTGCATTTGCACTCTTCTCTCTTCATTGCTTGCTTGTTTGTTTTTTCTTTACCACCCCGATCCGAAAAACTTCTCCATATCTTTGCAGATTAAAATTTCTGCTGTTTGCCTTTAGATGTCATGTTTGATCATGTATATCTGTACTCTGCTCTTTTCATTATTTGCTCATTTTCTCTAAACCACCTTCATCCACCCACTTCTCAAAAAGTTTGCGTCAATTTCTATTTCTTTCTCCATGAGGTTACGTCTAACCACCTACATCCTCCCTCTGTAAATATGATGACTTTTAGATTTTATAATTATGAATCTACACTCTTCTCTTTCCCTTACCTGCTTACTTCTTTTTTCCTGTACCACCAACATCCACCCTCCTTACATGTAACTTTTGTGAGGTAAGTTCTTGTTATAATTATGCATCTGCACTCTTCTCTTTCCCTTGCCTGCTTACTTCTTTTTTCCTGTACCACCAGCATCCACCCTCCTTAAATGTAACTTTTGTGAGGTAAGTTCTTGTTATAATTATGCATCTGCACTCTTCTCTTTCCCTTGCCTGCTTACTTCTTTTTTCCTGTACCACCAACATCCACCCTCCTTAACTGTAACTTTTGTGAGGTAAGTTCTTGTTATAATTATGCATCTGCACTCTTCTCTTTCCCTTGCCTGCTTACTTCTTTTTTCCTGTACCACCCACATCCACCCTCCTTAAATGTAACTTTTGTGAGGTAAGTTCTTGTTATAATTATGCATCTGCACTCTTCTCTTTCCCTTGCCTGCTTACTTCTTTTTTCCTGTACCACCAACATCCACCCTCCTTAAATGTAACTTTTGTGAGGTAAGTTCTTGTTATAATTATGCATCTGCACTCTTCTCTTTCCCTTGCCTGCTTACTTCTTTTTTCCTGTACCACCAACATCCACCCTCCTTAAATGTAACTTTTGTGAGGTAAGTTCTTGTTATAATTATGCATCTGCACTCTTCTCTTTCCCTTGCCTGCTTACTTCTTTTTTCCTGTACCACCAACATCCACCCTCCTTAAATGTAACTTTTGTGAGGTAAGTTCTTGTTATAATTATGCATCTGCACTCTTCTCTTTCCCTTGCCTGCTTACTTCTTTTTTCCTGTACCACCAACATCCACCCTCCTTAAATGTAACTTTTGTGAGGTAAGTTCTTGTTATAATTATGCATCTGCACTCTTCTCTTTCCCTTGCCTGCTTACTTCTTTTTTCCTGTACCACCAACATCCACCCTCCTTAAATGTAACTTTTGTGAGGTAAGTTCTTGTTATAATTATGCATCTGCACTCTTCTCTTTCCCTTGCCTGCTTACTTCTTTTTTCCTGTACCACCAACATCCACCCTCCTTAAATGTAACTTTTGTGAGGTAAGTTCTTGTTATAATTATGCATCTGCACTCTTCTCTTTCCCTTGCCTGCTTACTTCTTTTTTCCTGTACCACCAACATCCACCCTCCTTAAATGTAACTTTTGTGAGGTAAGTTCTTGTTATAATTATGCATCTGCACTCTTCTCTTTCCCTTGCCTGCTTACTTCTTTTTTCCTGTACCACCAACATCCACCCTCCTTAAATGTAACTTTTGTGAGGTAAGTTCTTGTTATAATTATGCATCTGCACTCTTCTCTTTCCCTTGCCTGCTTACTTCTTTTTTCCTGTACCACCAACATCCACCCTCCTTAAATGTAACTTTTGTGAGGTAAGTTCTTGTTATAATTATGCATCTGCACTCTTCTCTTTCCCTTGCCTGCTTACTTCTTTTTTCCTGTACCACCAACATCCACCCTCCTTAAATGTAACTTGTGAGGTAAGTTCTTGTTATATAAAAATATATAAGTTAAAATTATATTTCAATGTTTCTGATAAAAAAGTACATAACTCTGAGTTACTTGCTCACGCATTCATCAGATGTACACATACAAACTGCTAAAAATCTTATTAAAATCTTTGCACTTATAAAAAGTTGAGAAAGTAATTTAAAAGTCAATAAAATTTTCAGTGGTCTGGTGGGACGGATTTGTAGTTCTTTAAAAGGTGTTTGTTGATGTGTCGACATGTAGCGATTAGTTCAGATCAATTTTGACGTAATTATGTGAAATTTCTCCGTCAGACAGAGGTTGCACGTTTTGCTGCTATGAACATACGGGTGGGCATAGTCGATCACTTCCCAATTCAAAATTGGTGTTATGTTCTTGTTTTGTAAATTCTAGACATATTTCAGAAGTTCTGTTGAATTAGCTTTATGTTCATACTTAAAGAAATTCTGGTGTAGATGCCATCCTTCTTTGAATGTTTTTTCGGCCAATCCAATGTAGTTCACACCTTCGTCGTTTTCTGATGATTTAACGGTGCATTGGTAGATGACGTCCTAATCAAGACAGTTTCCATTCAACGCGCAAGAATCCTTGTTGCGACAATGACACGGATAGATCTTCTTGTTTGTTTCTTCTGCTAGTTTTTTCTTGTTGTGTGACATTATGATAACTCAGAGTTATGTACTTTTTTATCAGAAATATTGAAATATAATTTTAACTTGCATTGGCTCTATTTTAGTAAATATTGAGCACTCTGCAATATTATTTGTTCATCTGCTGATGGGATGTGATATATAAATATATATAATATATATATAATATATAAGATGTGTATAAGATGTATAAGATGTACAAAATCAAAATTTTTTATGAATGTGTACATTAGCATAATTTATTACTATGCCAAATTTCATGATGATAGCTTCAAAAAAAGTACTCTTTCACAATTATATCTGCTGAATGGACACTCGTCAACCGGTACAGAATAGAACATAGATTTTGGAGGGAAACTGAGCCTGGTGCTAAGCCTGCTTGCGAGAGAAGCGAGCCAGCAGGACAAAAAAATGAGCCTTAGAAAAGCGAAGGAAAAGACAAACGTTAGAAGAAAGGGAATGTAATATTTATGTCATTATTACAAATATGTGAGCAATGGGACCAAACCTAAAATAAAACGTCACGTGGTTCTTCATATATGTAAAGAGTACTAAAGATAAACAGTTACCGCAAACGTCGTTGCATGCCTTCAGACAAACTTTGCAAACTTTTATCTCAGAGACATGTCAGTGGTATGTAGTAACATAATAACTTACATTGACGTAAAAATAATTTTTGAACTTCACATTTTTAACAAACTGCACCTGTTTCATTTAAAACTTGACAAAAAAACATCAAAAATGAATTGTACAAAACAAATCGGAAATAGAATATAATACTATACTACTTAATGAGTGACGGTAACAAAATAAGACAATTTTCCTTTTGAAAGATCGCCATTTGTTTTCTTCATATCCACAACAAGTTTACGAAAGTGTTAAGTTGGAATTGAAGCTTTCATTAATATTAGTTACGCTTCCTTACGCGTCGTAAGAAAAATATCAAGACATTCAAACTCAGCGTGAACAAGTTGTTTTTCTTTTACCTTGGGATACTTTCTTCTACAAAGGGAGTCGTCAGAAAGTACCTCTTTTTCGAAAAGCAAAGGTCAACATGCATAAAATGCGCACAAAACAATACTTTTTCATGCTTAGTTAGGTTTGAACCTGCAGCAATTTTGTTGAATGTCTGTGAGGAGCGCAAAGGATCAATGTAAAGGCTACATTCATATTTGCATAAGTTCAAATAGCTACCGCAATCACAGAAGTCCAATACAATTATGTTTATGTGACCTTTTCTTTCGTCCACAAATACATCCGCTAGTATCACATGAGTACAAATTGTCGCCTCTTTTGATAAATTCAAAGTTTTGTAAGGAGACTGGGTATGCCTAAGCATATTTAAGGGCAATATACCTGCATCAAGCGTTGATGATCTGAATAACATGGAAAAACAGGAAACTTTTTCTACCGAAAAAAAATCTTTAAACCCAAAATCAAGAAATACTTCTGACAGTGGCACCAAATTGTGTAAACTGGTTAACTTCAGGGTAGTCAATTTAAAACCAAAAGCACTTCAATACTAATGTTAATATTAACATTAAGGTAAACAGCCTATCAGAAAGATGGGTACCCTTATTATTAATATTATCATCACTACGTATTGAAGCTATGGTATCAAGTAAAAGGTCATACTTACAGTGTCAAAAATTCTTCGCATAATGCACCTGCTGGTTCGTGTAACTTTAACAGCAAATCAACGCATTCTGCTAATTGTCGGGTGCTGGACTGAAAAATAAAACGATAAAATAACTGTCAACAACTTCATAAACATTGCTTAGCCCAATGGTGCATCTATAGCAATTTACTTTTTTACTTAATTCTCTATCATGCTTACGAAATACATCAATTCAGTTACTTTTTTAAATAGTTACAAGTTTATTTCATCACAGGATAGTGTTTTCGTGCATTGACACTTGTGGTCAATGAAAAATTTACGACAGTTAAACAACAGTAAACCTATATCAAAAAACAACTAATTTACGACAGCTTGTAATCAGTGTATTTTCAATATAACTTTTTGTGAATGTTTTCCATAAGTAGAAAGTTTTTTGCTATACAGTCAAAAACTTGAGCCTGTTCAAATTAAAAAGTTATCAAAAGACTACAATTAATTCATGTGGACGCCGGCATCTATTTAAAAAACCCAATATGCGGTGAAAATCCCTAAAGCGAGAAGCTTGTGTCTACGAAATTGTGTACTTCAAGTTACCATATTTAAAAATTCTTAAGATACACCCTGATGCAGTATACACTGGTATTGTTTAGCTGAGCCAAATTAATAGTTGGTAGTCAGTCAATTAATAAGATACAAGTCTAGTTCCATTTAGGTAGCTTCTTTCTGAGTTTTTCCTAAATAAATTCAACTCAGTGCCTTATTTTTCACAAATTTCCTTGTTTTTAATTAGTTTATTTATGTCCACTGTTGTAAAATAGGGGTGATGGTGTGTGCGGAAAGTTCAAAGTAGGATTATAAGTTGTAAGCAGGTAGACAACTGCAACTAAAGTCTATTGTATCTCAAAATAGTAGATAGAGAAATGGACACGTTGTAGGGTTTTCATATAACAAACGGGCACAGATTTTAATTCCTTTGCACACCTCTGTTTTTTCTCACATTTCTAGTAAGACATCAGATGGAAAACGCAGCTTTAGTATAAATTTAAGGATGATAGCCACGACGAGGCACACGACCGAATAATCATGATCATGCCTTAACACATAATCAGGATTATGCCTTAACGATTTGTCTTAAATAATTGGGTCTGTCATGGATGTGTCAATGAAATGAAATAAAATAAAAGATTTACAAATGACTATTCTGTTTTGATTTATCTGTCATGTGCCTCGTCGTGGCTATCATCCTTAAATTCATACTAATATCTCAATTTCAACGATTATCAAGCGACGATACGGCAGCGAAGTCCTTTCCATCTTTCGTACATGTGAGAAGCCAGACAAGAAACGTCGCAAGTCAACTCTTGACATAAATTTTCTACAAAACTGCTTAGACCATGGACTTATTCCCAAGTTCCTGCATTTCAAAGTCGCTAACCAACATCTACAGCGCTCTACCACTTATGAAACATGTATAAAGAAGCTCCTCACAAAAGAACTACAACTGAAAAGTTACCAACTGAAGACCCAAGAGACAAAGCTCAAGAACACCATGAAAGAACTTAAGATTGCAGTAAGATACGCAGATTTTATTCATTTAACATCTTTCATTACAAGTAGTAACATCAAAACCACCCGCAGGGCTGAAATTAATCAAAATCGAAAACTTGAACGTTTGAAACAGGAATATTCAAGTGAAAGTATTAATCCTAATAAAGTCATCTTCAATTATTTGTTCTATGTATTTAATGATATCGAAAAGAAAATTCTGTCTCGTGGCCTAAAGTTTTGCATTCGTCTGGATAAATTAGACTATTGTCAGACATTGACCCCATTTGAAAAACTCGCCAGAACACTTAAGAATAAACTTATTAATCGCAAAAGTAGTGTAGATTTCAATTATGTTAAGACTAAGTAAAAAGATATTGCTCTGTCCACTTATCATAGTTATTCTACGGGTTTCCTTCCTCTCAACATGAGTAGGGCTGAATTATTGGCCCTTAAGAAACTGTCTAGGAATAAGGATCTTCTTATCGTACGTCCAGAAAAGGGCAATGGTATTGTTATTCTTAATAAAATAGATTACATTGATGAAGTTGAACTTCTTCTATCGGTCACGTGTAAGTTTAAGAAGCTTGATGTTAATGTGCTGGATCTCTGTTGTAAACGTGAAGGGCAACATTCGTTTTCTAAGGGATACACTTTTAAAAAACAGATTCATTTCTGGGTCTGTCTATTATGATCTTTCGCCTCAAGGGAGTAAACCTGGTATTCTATATGGCCTTCCTAAGGTTCATAAGGAGACTGGTCCTGCTAGGCCCATTATGTCAGCTATTGGAACTTATAATTAAGGTTTAGCAAAATTCTTGGCTCCCATGTTGCAGCCTCTTACTAGTAATAAGTATACTGTTAATAGTTCTCTCTCTTTTGTTATGGAAAGTACTAACACTAGTTTTTCTCGTGGTACTGTCATGGTCTGTTTTGATGGTCTCTTTAGTGAAGCTGATGTATTATGCTTTCATGGTTACTCCTTTAATAAAGGTCACTTTAAGAAATTTCTGGAGTTTGCTGTCACGAATAATAACTTCATTTTCAATAATCAGTTGTACGAGCAGGTTGATGGTGTAGCTAAAGGCTCTCCAGTAGGCCCTGCCTATGCTAATATCTTTATGTGTGCTTTGGAAAAGAACTTTCTTTCCAACTGTCCTTTTGGATTTAAACCTTTACTTTACCGTAGGTATGTCGATGATACCTTTTGGGTATTTGAGAATAATACTCAGGTTCAATATTATTTTCAGTATTTGAATCGCCAACACCCTGACATTTTATTTACTCACGAAAGTGAAGATAGTAGTAACTCTTTGACGTTTTTAGATGTATTAGTCACGCATTCTGATAATGGATTCTCTACTAATTCATATCGTAAAAAACGTTTACTGGCTTATATACCAACTTTGAATGCTTGTCATCTATTCACCTATACAAGGTTAATCTTATATTGGTTTTGATTTATAGTGCTTATCATATTTGCTCTTCATATCTTTCCTTTCATGAACAAATTAGTAGTATTAAACGTTTTCATCCACAGAATCGCTTTCCTATCTATCTTATAAACCGAGTAATTAAGAATTTTTTAGATAAACAGTATATTATTAAAATCAAGTCACAAAACGTTCCTAAGCTTCCCGTACTTATTTTGCTTCCATATTTAGGAGTACATAGTATTCGTCTTAAAAAGAAACTTAACAAGTGTCCAGGCAAGATTTATCCTGATATTGACTTTAAACTTATTTTTCAATCAACCAAACGCATAGAAAATTTACTTTCAACTTAAAGGATCGTGCCCCGAGTCATGTTCGCTCTTCGATCGTGTATAAATTTACGTGTAGTAGTTGCAAGGCTACTTATTATGACAAAACATCGCGCCAATTTATTGTTAGACGCAGAGAGCATTTAGGGGTTAGTAAAAAATGGTAAAGCATTAAAGGTGTTTCCTCGTCCATTAGGGACCATATAAATGACACAGGTCATAATGCTTTGATTGAGGTTTTCTGTATAATAGATATTACTTCTAATGAACTTGATTTACTTATTCACGAGAGTTTGCTCATCTTCAAAGACCGACCCACCCTCAACCAACAAAATTCCCCGATACCTCTTTGCCTTTTCTAGTCCCTTTAGGATTCCTTTTGTTTATCGCCTCTTCGTTATCTCCTTCAATTGGCAATTATCCTTATTTGCCTCCCTGTCATCTTATTTAGGCTATTTCCGCCTGTTTACTTTAGTTAACTGTTGTTTTGGGCAATTTATTTCACTGTGGCTTTCATATATATATATATATAAATATATAGATATATATATTTATATATATATATATATATATGACAAAAAAAACACGCTTTTCCCACTATTAGCTGAGGATAGGACAAGCTCGCCCCGAAACGTTCTTGATTATATCGTAACAGATTTGTCTTAAAACCTGATTATGCCTTAATGATTAATCTTAAATAATTGGTCTGGCATGGATGTGTCAGTGAAATGAAATAAAATTTAAAATTTACAAATGACTATTCTGTTCTGATTTATCTGTCATGTGGCTCGTCGTTGCTATCATCCTTAAATTCCTAGTAAGATTCATATTTGTATTGATGTAGGATATTTATCATGCCGTGAGTCGTGAGGTCTTTCTGAGCTACGTTTCGAGAAAATTTCTCTCATCGTCAGGCTACTGAAGTGATTAGGCATAGCTATTTTGCACTTTTATATTGTGCACGTGCTTGAGGCAAGGATTGAGTTGTTTTGAGGTCATACATACCTTGTGTTTGTTGCGTGTTTTTTCTGTAATGCTGGAAGGAATGTTTCTGGGATAGTGTAAGGTATGCTGTTGATGTGATTGGTGTGCTGTAGGGAATGAATCGTTTATTTTTCTTGTTGTTGTATTTATTTCCCTTGTCGTGTCTGTGTTCATTTTGTGCTAGTTCAGTACAACCACTAGTAAGATGTTTAAGAGATTCAGGAACTTTACAACACAGTCTGCAAATTGGAAAGTTAGTAGTTCTATCAATACTGAATTTGGTCCTACTGGTCCTCAAACCCAGCTATTGGGCAGCAAGGTCCATGTTCTCTGTTTCCTTTTTCAGGAAACCATTTCTTACCCATTTCTATCACTCAGGGTCAGCCTTTTTCTTTGTTTATTCGAAAAACTTTCCATACAAGGGTTTTTCTTTCTAACCCTGTTTTTCATTTCAAGAAAGTACATATTCCTTTCTTGATTCATTTTCCTTTGAGTACTGTCTCTTTGAATGGTTCTTTTAGCCCCCATTCACTGCATTCACTTTTACATTTACGTTAATACATTTTTCTACACTAATGAGGCCCCTATCACATTTCCTAGGCATGTAGAGACCCGCAACATTGCTTTTTGTCTGTAATGCTCTATTCCCTACTAAGATCTTTCTTGTAATTCTGTCAAGGTTAACCAACTTATCCTTGGTCCATTCTACTACTCCACCTCCATATCCTGATAATATCAACTGCCTTCCACAAGATTTCCACCATTCAGTCTCGATTTACAACACGAGCAATAGTACCAATATACAACATGATATATACAAAAATACAAAAGAAATTTTGAAAGATGTGCAGACAGAACACAAAGGCATCTTACTACCATTCTCTCATTTCTGTGTAATATGCAACGCTTTGAACATCGACAACAAACACGAGCGCTTTCTTTCAACCAAACTTTCTAATACAATCATTCGCACCACATATTACATATTCTGTCGCAGATATCAACCATGGACAAACCCTGAATTATTCTTGTTTTATTAGTTTTAAAGTAATATATTTAATTTTGTTAAATAGGCAAGCCAATGCAAACTACCTTGATTAGTGAGGTTTGTAATTGTATGTGTTCGGATGAAAAAATAAAAAGTTTCCATTATCAATACTATTATTATTACTTTTGTAACACATTGGAAAATACATTCATTTAAAGAAACTTATCTTTCTGAAGTTTGGTAACAAGTAACCTTGAAGAACCTCAAAAACGTTTCTAAAGATTCTACCAGTCCCATATGCTGTACTTTAGTTTCACTTCTTGTCCTTGTCAATTATTTAAGAACAGTTTTGGTAGTGTACTCATAAAACAAGTTAATCACTTCTCTCATCAATTTCTTGAATTCTTCTTTCATCCCTTTTACTTTCACATGGTACTGCTAAGTCTATTATTTATTGTAATAATTTCTTTACTACGTTATCCGTATTTACGTTTGCTTGAAAATATTTCTTACGGAAGCTAGGGAAAATTTTATTTCATGACCTGTTTAAATAGCCATGCACCACATAAATTATCCAATGTAAGTAATATGAGGAAGTTACACTTAAAATCTTGTCAAAGATGGCAAAAATATATAATGCTTAACTTCCTGACAGGCGACAGAACCTACATTTAATGATCGGTCTGTACTGTACTTTCCATAAAAGTGTACCGTTCTTGCTCTCAACAACAGTGTCTGGTTCCTCTTAATAACAATTCGTTTGTTTCCTAATCTCTCAATGAACATTCATGTCTATACATTCCTATCGTTCTTTCCACAGTGTGACCAACATCGGTATGGTTACTTACAATATGATTCAAAACGCTACTTTTGCCGCACATCCACCTTTCATTTTTTCTAGCTCATGTCTATCTTTGCTTTTAATCAGCTAGGTCTTACCGCATTTTACTGAAACATAATAATTGAAGCTTCTCTTTTTTTAAAGCTAAATATTTCAAACATGCCATTGTTCTCCACCAGAAAAATATTCTGTTTGTTGTAAGAACAATTATTTTCCAATAGACTTAACTACCCAGAGAACCCTCATTGATCCAAAGCTTGGCAGCACAGACTCAGTCCCAATACAAAAAAATGGTTTAACCTCATGCTTTCATTTAGTTTTAATCAAACGAATCAAATCTCTTTCGTCACGCCAAAGACTAATATAAGTGGTATAAATCAGACCTTCTGTGGTTGAGAAACGAGTCTCTACGGTATTGTTTAATTTTCCATGCAACCAAAGTGTGTGAAGAAACGTACTGAAGTCGAAACTGTAAAGTACATCTGTGAAAAATGGTCACCTTCCAAAAGTGGTGTCTTGAAAAAGAAATTATCCCTGTCATATCAGTCCTGCCAGTGAAGCAGCATCTTTTTCATAATAGCTATGGAGCTGTGATAACAAATGGGTCTGTCTTCTTCTTCTTCTTCTTCTTTTCGACTGTTGGTCTCGCATTGCACGGTTAGCCGTCCGGGTCTTTCCAAGGTATTTGAAATCATGGATCTGCTTGAGTATAGCATTGCTCTTGTCTTTGATGTTCATTTCCACATTCCTACTACTACTTGCTATGACCTCAGGTTTTTTTGGTGATTACCTCCAAACTCTTGCTCTGCATCTCAACCACTTCAGCCCTCTTCTCTGCAGGTCTTCCTCACTTTCTGCCACTACCGTTAAGTCGCCTGCAAACAGTAGCTCCCATGACAGGCCTGTGCGGAAGTCCTCACTGATGACGTCCAGTGCAATAATAAAGAAGAAGGGACCAAGTCCTGACCTTTAATACAGACTGACTCTTATAGTGAACTCCTCTGTTATGCCAAATTTTGTTCTCGCGACTGTCCTTGCTCCTCGCTATGTGGTCTCCACCATCCTTACCAGCTTCTCTGGTACTTTTCACTGTCTGAGGCACCAGTACACTACGTGTCTCGGTCATATGCCTCCTCTAAGTCCACGAAAGAGTAATTTTGGTTCCTATTCACTTGGAGATGGTTTTCCTGCTGTTGCCTTAAAATAAAGGCAGCGTCCATCGTTCCTTTAGCTGGACTTAAGTCAAACTGCATATCATTTACGGACACCAGTCCTCGCAACCTTCCCTTACCTTGTCCAGTATCTTCATGGCATGTTCTAGGAGCTTGATGCCCCCGAAGTTCCTGCAGTACAATGGGTCCCCTTTTCTTTTGTAAATGGTGATAGTTCACTTAGTTCCCTCTCTGCTGGCACCTTCTTTTTGCTCCATACTTTCGGCAGCAGTGACGTGACCATCTGGGTTCCCTTCTTGCCTACGGCCTTCACTCCTGGCACTCTGGCATGGCTTTAAGGCTACCTTTTCTCTTCCAATAGCATGTTTTATTTCTGTGCTCCACCATCATGCCTTCATTTCTTGGTGCCGTCCTCCTTTGGTGGAACCACATACCTCTTTCGCTGCTTCAAGTAGGCCACTTTTCATGGACTACAATTTTTGTTGTGCTGTCTAAGTACCTGGAATTTGCTTTCTCTCACTTTTTTGTGGAACTTTATGATCTTGTCCCATTTCAGTTTCCATATCTTGATCTGTTTCTGTACTACGGGCTTTTGTTTCTTCTCTTGCCTAATCTTAAACACCACACAGGGGAGTCTATGCTGTGCCACAGCTACCTCTCCCATTTTTATGGTCAGATGCTCTTCCTGACACCAATCACAGTTTCAGCGGTTCTAGCCTTTGGTCACCGAAGACCTACTCACAAGGCAGTGAGTTGATTTGATTTCGTAGTTCACTCTCCCAGCCTTTGCCTAAAAAGCAACCCCTACAAGACAACAGGGGCCTACTCGGTTTTATGGCGCTGAACACCTGCCAGTAAGAGTGCTTTGCAGCCACTTGCCTGCATTTTATAGAAGTTAGTTTTGGCTTACTAACTCCACAGACGACTACGGCACTCTGCCTGGATGCAGTTTAACGCCAGTACCCAGGACAAAACTAATTGGTAATTAGCCAATAAAGTGCTGCAGCAAAACTTTAATATTTGAATCCGACAACAATAAAAAATTTTCAATTGCTTATCAACCCCGCCAGCTTAGTATCGAGACTTAAATCTTAGGGTTGTGGGATCAGGCTCCAGGTCGAGCGTTCTTTTCCTCTCCTTTCTATTTTATGAAAAAAAATAGGCAATTGTAGTTACAGAGCTAAAAACAAAAGCTATTCCAAAGACTTGTATTAAATATATTTTCAAAATTCGCATTTAAAACCATTTTTACCATGAAAATACCTTTGTCAAAAACACTAAAACTTCAGAAATATTAAAAAATGCCACAAAAATGCAAAAATGTAAACTTTTTTTCAAATTAACTTTTTTAAAAGTTGGCCCATGTCAGATTTACCTTGAGTAGCAGAAGGCACTACATTGTGTTAAATGTCTGAAAAGTTGTTTTTACTATATTATAAACCACGTGTTGCATTTCGTCATTGTGGCTCGTTCGGAAACGTCGAAAACGCTTATTTTCTGGTTATACTTTACAGTTAAAAATGCCAAATGGCATATACTCTAAGTTATTAGCCAAGCTGGCTCTTCTCCTTCCCTTGTTTCAGAGGATTGGATGCTCCTTGCTTTGAATCGGGGATACAGGTTCTGTAGGAGACCCTAACCTCTATGTCCTGGTTTGGGTGAGATACCCATAGGTATTGACCTGGGAACATTGCAGAGCAACCAAATATAAGACTCCTTGGCAAAAATAAGGTGGTTAAGAATGCAGTGTCAATAGTTTAGTTGGTGGCGAAGGTGACTCTGAAACTTATTCGCATTTGTTTGATTCCAGTTCGGTTTAATTTATATTCTCGGTTTTTCTTGATGATTTCACGACAAACATTCAATGGCATTTTCACAGATATAATGTACTTTAAGCAAAGGAATATTACAAGACAGAAGAAGAAACGACTAATATCTATCTATAGATAATAAGTAAAACCTACCGAAGGACTCCTTAACAGCTCTCTTAGGGTTTGCATTAATTCTAGAACAATTGCTTCACAATCTGAATGGATTCCTTGAAAACTTGCCATGTGTTTATATTGATATAAAACATCCCTAGCTTTAATATAGTACCTTTACAAAAGAAACATATGGATAAAATAATACATATTTTCCTTCAAATATAATGGTTTGGTAACGAGTTTATTCACAAAAAATCTAGCAAGAGACTTTCAACATAAATAATATGCGATTAAACCTGACCAGAATGAGCTATAGCAGGATCATCCATAAAATGAATAATAAAGAACATATACGACAAATGCAAGATAAAGGTTCCTTACAAAATATTATTAAAGACTACTAACGCAAAATCACTTCTAACATAAACAACTAGCTTTGGTAAGTAGTACTGAACCTTTTAAAAGTGTAGAGTATATCCTAAGAAACCAATGAGATAGAAATCAATGCATCTGCTTTAACTCTTAAAATAATTCTTAAGCTCTTTGCCCAAAAAGCAGAAATAAACCTGTTGAAGCTATTTTACGAATATGTTTGAATATTAACTTCTACATTTGGTAACTGCAACATTAGAAAGAAATAGCTAAGAGAAGTCGACAACTAACAGCAGCATTTTAACGTGGCTTTTTAATGTAGTGACGAAATACAAACATTTATAGCATACTAAAAGTTTATCCAGCTATGGGTAAAAGGAAATCTAGGCAATGTAAGTGGTTCTTATCTGCAGTACGAAACACAAACAAAAATACGAAAACTGCTAACTCGTTGTAGGGTACGTATGCCATGGATTTCTGCAACCAAATAACCAGTCAAGATTTACACTAAACAATGATTTCAGCTTTCTGAATTTCGCAACGGGATTTATATCTCTGCCATCGAGTTTTCGGTTAGTTACAATATCTATCGCATTAAAAATATGATGTTATGAACTTAAATTTTGTAGCTGACCGACAATTCTTGGCAAACCAACCAATCAACATCTGCTTCACCAGTTGCTACAAAATAAGATATGGCAACCAAATATTCCATTGCTTTTATTTTTAATAATGAAAGAACACGTTCACCTCAGTAATAAGAAGATTTAGAGTCAAAAGGATTTGAACATATTAGGTAAATTAGATCATTTTATCTGTGCAGATCCAGTTGGTTTCCCTTCCATAAAAGATCATTTGGCAGAAGACAACATGCTAGACTCCTACTAAAAAATTCTGAAGCAGGGCTACGTCTTGTAATGCCACAACATAGAAATTTGAAAAAAGTAGCACTTAGGATTAAAAAATCTCTTTTTCCTTGGAGTTTAAAACCTTTCTTTTCAATGGTATGATCCAATAAAATACACAGTTGTCATGACACGGGCTTCCTCCTGCTAGGTTATAATCTTCTTGGTGTTTCTTTTTTAAACTTTGAATTCAATGAAGATAAATATGGAAATGAATAATGAAATCTGATGTTGTTAAACCACAACACGAAGTTTTGGGAAAATTGACTATGTGCATCAAAGTTATTCCGTGTCTAAGTAAGTGTTGGTTTAAAAAAACCCAAAAAAACCAGATACATACCTAACTGCTAGAGAATATTGCTTCAATTCCATGCACTTCTTAAGACGGGATGGTAACTCAAACAGAAACTGCAGCTACATTTGTTGGGAAAAAAAGAGTTTTTAAAGATACCAAGAACCACAGTCTATATTTTACAACGATATGATGACAATATTAGAATACTAAATCGAAAATATTAACTAATTTAATCCTCCAAAATGGTTTGCTAAATATATTCACATTACCTGTAGAATCCATTCAGTTCTTACTGCGATTACCAATGGGAAGCAAATTCAATTTTGAACGTAAGACAAAATAAGATTCAACTCAGCTAACAGCATTTCATAGTTAATTCGAAAGATGTAATATTCATATTTTCCCCTTTATTTTATGCCACTAATTAACAGAAAATGTACAAATTTACAACATGTGCTGGTTTTGCAATCTCTGCTGCAAGGAAAAGTGACAAAAAGCCAATCCGTCCAAGGGGTATTTCAAATTATTTCAAATACCCCTATAATTTTCTTTATGCAAAATATCAAAGTTTCTCTAGTGATACCTCAAAACTAAGGGAAAGAAATCATTAAAAGGTGAAAGTAAAGTAGGTAGTATTCTAATACAGTACAGCTTTTACCTTGATACTTTCCCCCTACCATTTGACCAAAGAAATATGCATGAAAAATAATATTTGCTTAAAACTGAAGCATTAATGCCAGCAGGGTACCCAGGGAGGGAAAAGGATTTGTCAATGTGTGCATATCATACTTCTGCAAATCAACCAAATTAAAGGCTGTTTTAATGTTTAAAAGGAATACAAAAAAACCTATGTAAAATCTAAAATAACTGTAAAATTGTAGAGGTACAGATGTAATACTTACTCCAAAAAAATTAACATCCAACAATTTTAACTTTTCGGACGTTAAAGACAAATACATGTCGACATAATCCAGCTAACAGGTATGCACTAAAACTTGATACTGGAAAAGTAAACGTCTAAACTGCTTATACATTAACGCACAAGAAAAACACACAATTAATAAATATTACCTTTTGAAGTAGAGTATGCACACCGGAAAGTTTTGCTATGGTTTCTCTTTTTTCTTGAAGAGCTGTACTAACTTTGTCACTAAACTGGGTTACTGATGATAACGTTATGTCAAGTTTATTCATTTCATCTTCCATTCTTCTAAAATCATCTTTCATCTATTTTGGGAATAAAACGTAAACCAATGTATACCATTGTATACCAATGTATTTTGGCAATTATACAAAAGTCATACAAGAAAGTTACTGACTGATAATGAATTAACGGCAATGGGATTACAAGAGGACCCGTGGCTTAATGGTTAGTGCAAACTGCACCGTAACCAAGAATTCCGGGTTCGATTCCCTGAGCCAGCGAATTTGGAAATTCACAAAAGAAAAAGCCATTGGTTGGCGTCAGGTAGGGCATCCGGCCAAGAAATTCCTCACTGCCAAATCCAAGTCCCTCTGAAGGGCACCGTCTGAGCCCCAGTTGCTGGGGAAATATGACGTTAAAACAAAAACAAAAAACAAAAAAATAACAACTGGCAATGGGATTACAAATAAAAGAATGTAACAAAAACAGTAGCTCGTTTGATACCTTTCAATCCTTAAAAGAAAAATGAATAACACCACAATTAAAAATTTGCAAAACGGCTTTTAAGTACACGGTAAAATACTTGCGGAGAGCAGAGTTCCAATATAGCCTCTGAATACTCCATTTTAAGTTAAATCAGCCAAATCAAATCCAATATGACTTGAAAGATAGTGTTTGAGTGTTACCGTTGCATTTGTACCTTCACTTGGTATTTCATTACCTACTTGATCAAAACCTATTATTCTGAAATGTCGTGTTTTGTCCTTTGCTTGTCCAAGGATCGAAAAATACCTAAGGATAATACTCTTGTCTGAAGATCAAACAGGTCAATGTGCTTGGCAGAACTAGGTCTGATTTCCACTTAGGCGCACTGCAGGCAATTCTAATTCAACTTTCACCAGGTCTTCTTGGTAGACAAGAATAATTAACATATAGTCTTTTTCTTAAAGATTGCTGAAAATTGCGTGTTCTTGCCACAACACCCCTCTCCCAAATAAAAAACTCAATTCTATTCTATTTTATTCTACTCTATTTTATTATAACTTGCTTTGATTAGCATATCCAATGACACTTCTCTTTTTTCAATTTACGCTGGGGCTATTTCTCCATTCCTTTATTTTTTATTTAAATTTTTTACAAAAGCCTAACTGAACTTTAGTAAAGCAATTTCTAGAAATACATTAGATGGTGTTATATATCCTAGTTTCTACTCATGCAGCATTGATAGTAGCTTTAAAACGTAACATATGGTTAAAATAAACCTTTGTTTTATTGTTTGGCATTCAAATATTTATCAAATGAAGTGCTTTCTGTTGTTGCCTTTTCATCGCAAAAAAAACCTATTTTCAATTTCTATGACTGAGTTTGTTTCTTTTTCACTTCAAATTATTTTTTTGTTGGGAGAAATTTCTCTTTCAATAAAAACCATATCTTTTTATCGTATCCTCCAAAGATATTGTTGCACTTAAAGAAAAACAAAACAAAAATCTACAAATCATTTTGAGTTGAAAGTTTCTCTTCATCATTTTTTGTTTGAACCACATCAATGCATGGCCTCGTTCTGATTTTCCATCGCATCAACATTAGTTTAATGCCACTATAGGCTTTCCACTAGCTCTTCTTATGATTTAATGTGATTTTCCTTGAACATGTATTTCATGCTATTCTACATATTAAATGCATATTTTAAAACCTTTGCGTATATCACAGCATTAAGCAGCAGATTAGCAGATAAATGTACATGATAACTCAAATGAAACAAAAGCAACTATTATGAAATAACTAAGTTAGCTTTTTACCCTCTAAAATACTCCACACCACTCTGTACACAAGGTTACTTACCTTTTTAATGGTATCTGTAGCATTGATAAATTTATTATAGTTTTCATATACCAATGTCTGCATATCACTGTCAAGACGCCGTATTTCTGGAATAAAAAACAAACAAAAGCTGTCATTTCCTTAGATAACACTGTTATCTTCTCATCTATCAATCTCATCTATTATGGATACCACAGAAACCTATTTAAATGCAATATTGTATTAGCACACATAAAAAGGCAAAGTGACCCAACAGTATATCAATCATACCTGTATGTACAAAATTTCCCTCTCTATCTCCCTTTTAACATAAAGATGGTTATGCAATCTTCACTCTGAACATAACCAATACTCTACACAAGCCTTAAACACATTTTCATTCATGCTTGCATAATGATATCTTAATTTTCACCCTTTGAAATTAGTTTTGAGTTTTTTGCACTGCATAAGCTTCTCTTAAAACTGCATAGGATCAAAACGTTATGACTACCAATATCCATTCAAGGAGAACGAAGGCTACAAACACCCTAGTTGATGCAAATGCCCTTAAATGCTGTATAAGATTTATGACCAGTCAAGGCTTAACAGCTGAACATCTGCTTACACAATAAAACTATTTCCCTATACTCTGTTAACCTGATTTTTCAAGCTCTTTCAAAAGACATACTTTTCTTCCTACCACATATTTTTTCAATTCTACCTTTTATTTCCCAATTAATAAACAAACTGTCTTTTCAACTCTCAGTAATGACGCAGGTATTTCTCTATTCTTGCACTTTAAATAAGTGCTTTGAAGCTATTCACAACCTCTTCTCCTTCTAGTCAAGGCCGTTTTTAAGCCCTAAAATTGCACCTGAAAACAGCCTGTTTGCAATGGTGACCTTTTATTACGAAAATAGTGGAAATCAAGATTGGAGAGTTCTAATTCAATTGACTTTCTCCAGTCTTTAGTAACCTAACTTTTTTGATACTAGCAATGGCCTTGACACCTCTGATAAAATATTTCTATAGTTTTCTTTTGCAGCCATTTTTGAAGCTTGAATCACAAAGTCCTGATTGAATAATCTCATGTCACCCGCAATTCATAGGGTGGCTTCTACCGACAAGGTCCATTTGGCAGTCTTTTTCTGCTCGTAGGATACTTGCTTTACAAACACTCCTTTGGTACTCTTCAGTCTACAATATAGTATATAAAACAAAACACTTTAAATTATTGTTAGAGAACATGACTTGGACTTTAGGATGATTACTACACTGAGGGCAGAATTTAAACTTCCCTGGTATCCTTTAAGGTGACAACATGGATGCAAAATAGCTATTATTTTTGTTTCATTTCCAGTTTCTGCAAGTTTTCTTCTAACAGACAGGAATTATAAGCCAAAAAGAAGTTACAGGAACTACAGCATTATTCACTTTATAATATTAGCCATGTTAGCCATTATCTTGATCTTCTTTCTGCTTATATTTTCATCTTTTTATACATATTAAGGTTACTAAAATAGCTATAAAAGTTCTCTTTTTCCTAATCATGCTATTTCATCAGCATGAGGTCAGTACTATAAAAGTGTTAACAACAGGAGTACCTTGATAGCCTATAGTGGATTTCAAGTCTCCAGTTCATGACATGTGAAAGAAGCAGGGCAATAATACCCAGAACCTTTACAGCTTGTCTTAAACCAGTTTTGACAGAACAACCACTGTTTGGTTTATTGTACAATGTAACCAAACTTAGCTTTTCTAATAAAATACTACTTCACTGTCACAATTTTCAGTGATATCAGTTAATTGACATGGTTGTTCAGTGAAGTCTTGGTTTACAGTCATTGCAATAAAATTACCACATAAAAATAAACCTTTGTCAATTCCTAGTGTACCTTAGACTTAATACTGGCTCTGATAAGCACATTCCCATACTTGTCAGAAACCTGAGATTCTTTCAACTAATCTCTATACAACCGAGCCTTCTGACTTATGGTAGTTGAGGAAATAGTCAGGTGGTAGATTCCACAATAGTTGACATATTCACTTTTGGCCACTTTTTATGACAGACATAAACACAAAATCATTTAGTCTTGTGGCATAGTCCATTTTATCCACATCACCTAATGCTGTTCTAAAAATTACTTTGGAAAACCTTGTTAGCATTTTAAAGCTTCAAGAAAGAATTACATCAGACCTGGTTGCATTCCCAACACAACACAAAAACTTATTTACAGCTTACCATTGTTAATAAATTACTTCAACTTACATAGCCAATAAATACTCTAAACATATTTCAGTAGCCTTGAGGTATTGAACTGACTACTACCACTACTGGCAGTGACATACAAGAGTTAACTGACAAATCCCCAACACTTTAGTGTCATAAAAAATGCTGGTCATAAATAAACTGTTGACTGTCTTAACACAAAAAAAAACTTAAATAAAAAAATACTTCCACATCTTTTTATTCATACTTTTAACTCAACTACATTGACATTGATTAGAGTTAACCAAAACAAGCATACAAAAAATACAAAGCTACTAAAAGCATCAAACTAGCAGTGGGGCGTTCTTTTATTAATTGAACTGTTGTTTGCCCATTGCTAACATATGTACACTTGAAAAATTTATAATAATGGTCTTTCTGGGTCCAATGATAGCCATTTCTGGATATTATTGCAAGGTTTGAAAATTTGTTTGCTTATTGTTTATGGTCAGTGTGTAAATCAAGCACCAAAACATATGGTACATAGAGTCTGTGGTAATTCCAACTAATCAAACTGCTTGAAACATATTTGGTTCAGAGTATTAATTTTAGTACATTCAATGAGAAAAAATTTCAAAATCTTAAATTGAAAAAAATGCACTGACATGGACATTTTTTAAGTAGAAATTACTAATAAAGAATATGAATAATAAAGAATACTGGTCAGTGTAGCTGTCCAAATTTCGATATATTTGATATGGCTCCAGAATTAATTTTAAGATGAATAAAGGTCAAATTTCTAATGCAACAAGTTGAATTTGGTTGTAGACAAGGGACATTATGATAATGACAAAGCTGTACATCAGAGTAACAACAACCACATAAAGGATGTAGCAATCTGCTCTATATAAACTACAGACACTAGCAACAAGTACTTGCATCAAATATAAGCAGCCTTATCAAACAAGGAAGAAATTGAAGCTAAAGAATAAATTGAGACTCTTCCAGTGATCACTTGTTATCAAACCATATCAAAATATCAGTCAATGCTTCCTAGTTTTCAAGCTCAACCTCTAATATCAGCTTATTGCTACAATTCCCCAAAACACTGGTTTAACTTATTCATCCTACCAGAAATATAAGGAATGTTATAATTTTTTCCATTTTACAGATTCCACACATCATTATAAAGAAAGAAGCAACAGAGTCATATTCCAGAGCAAAATATCAGAATTTTCAAATTTGGTACCTGAAAAGTGCCGATCTGCAAGTTGAAATTATTGGTCAGCTTCTCCCCGAAAAGCAACCACATCTATACAAAAATACTCTCAGCTAAAAATATTAGACTGACCTCAATGCATGTACTGAAACTAAGTAAATCCATGTAGGCAAAATGAAAAACAGATATTCATGTAAATCAGTTCCTTACGTTTTACTATTTCTCCCTCTTTATCCATTAATTCAGAAAGAGATTTTTCTTGAAAAAGCCTGTCTAGATATGCTTGATTCTGGAAGTGTGCAGCATTTATGTCACATGGGTCACTTTTCTCTTCAATTTCTTTAACTCCATTCCCATGATAAAACAACTTAAGCATTCCCCTCTTTTTCCTCCTTGATAGGTCACCTTCTTCATCATCTACTGGATCTATAAATCACAATAGCTGTCTAATTATTTACAATTTAAAAAATCAGGTTTTCATATTGAGTAGTATATAAAGTATCACAATGATCAAAATCTCAGAAAAAAGTTAGTTACTAAATCTGAAGGAATAGGTACCAAGTGTTGCTGATAAATCCAATTCTACAATAAATACATTATCACATTAGGTTAGTCAGTGATCTGTGGCCAGTAAGTGAATTGTATAACAGAAACAATTCTTGAGTTAAAACTCTTTTTGAATATAATTGTGGATTGTAATTCATACCAATGTACTAGTTAAGTCAGTGTAAACCACTGATTGACATTTTTTGGTCTTCAGTTGAACAATAAATGGTTAAAAATAGTTTACAAGTGCAAATGTACCTCAAGGAGTATGGACAATGCAATACTCAATTTTTTTTTATCCATACAATATTGCATGCTGTGTAGCAGAATGCACATATGGATTGAACAGTCTGGCAAACAAAAAATAGAATGGCATGGAATGTATTGAAAATAATTTTTCTGTGCACAAGATGGGGATACCTTTTATATCATATGCCCAAACTTGAAAGACTTGAAGGCTCTACATTTGCCTGTGATGCATTCACAAATGACAAAACAGCATTCTTGATGTAGCTAATAACTGTTTGTGAGGGTTATACAAAGAAAAATGTTTAGATTTATTGATAATATTGACACAAGTTGTAAGTTCTTTAGCAAGTCAATGTTTTAAAACTGAGACTTTTAAGATAAAGTCATAGTGCCATACTTTCAAAGAAATAAGCTATGGTAAGTAGCTTTATAAATGAACCTCAGCAACATCAGCAATGGAAATTGGAAGCATGTATGTATGTATGTATGTATGTATGTATGTATGTATGTATTTATTCACCACTAACAAAAAAATACAAATGTTCAAAGGTAAATGGTAAAAACCTAATACATGATGTTATCCAAAATAGTTAAAAAATAAGACTAAACAGAAACAAAAAGGAATGAAACAAACAGGCGGGACGGTAATCTAGAGAAACGGTGGCAGGGGTAGCATAATACAGATCATGAAGACCTTATTTTCATTATGGCCCCTTGTTATGGCCTACAGCATCTATTTATGACAAAAGAACCAGAAGTTGATTAACAGAAAAAATCTGAATCAGATGACATATGATACCATATTAATTTTCTGAATTTCACAAGATTTGAAATGCTACTCAAAATAGGAAAGAAAATCTTGCTGCTAATTTTTTTTCAGTGTTTTTCTGAATGTTGTAGATGACTAAAAATTTTGCAGATGAAAAATGTTTGGAAGGAAAATTTCTGCTGATATATATTTTTTGCCTTTTTATTTATTACAAATAATTTGTAGTATGGAATTGTACTTTTATTTTGGTGTATGACAGTATCATTTGTCAGTATGATCAAATGCCCATATAACTAATTTTTTTAGCCCTGCAATGGCTATTACACAGAACAAAAAGGATATTTTTTTCGTAATCAGTGAAAGCAACTTTGGCATAATACTATTTCTTAATTCTTGTGTTTCCTAGTTTATCTTTGAGCAAATATTTAATCTTTTACTTATACAAATAAGTAATAACTTTTTTACTTGATCCAATACAATAAGCTTTAGAGTAAGATTTTCCTGATGTACACAAATGGAATAAAATTTGCAATGATAAAAAGACACTACACGATGTTATGTGGAATATGCAATGAAAAACCACAGATCAAGATGACTATTACTATATATATATATATATATATATATATATATATATATATATATATATATATATATATATATACTCCAACTGCAAGTTTAACTAAATCACCTGGCAACTTCAAACAATACAACTAGAAATACAAGGCAAACTATTTCTAGGGCTCCTGTAGGTCTTAGGGTCAAGCTCCTTACATTCTTGCATTCAATAGAACTTGAAGAGTACTCCCTAACAAAACAGGGAAGAAATAACTGGAGCAACTCGAAACTAGAATTGTACCCATATTTTGGCAGGCCGTAACAGTTTACACCTTTGTTGGTGTACATTAGATCACGAAATTACTCAAGTAAATATTTGGTATACTTAAAATTGTAAACCTCTATTCCCCTAATGGTTAAATAATTTAATATCTCTCACATTTTCATGGTTTTCAAATTTGCTGCCGGCACTAATTTTTTTTCTTTCTAAGGGAGAACGAGCCTTTCCACTTACTCAGGAGTCCTTGTTCAACAGTACTTTTACCTATTTGGTAAGAGATACACATGAAACGCTGTTTGCTTCATCTCATGGCCACTGCCGTGGTGTTTTTACGTGACTGATGTATTTAAGCCTCGGTCGTTCACAACCAATAAACACACACAATCAAATCACCCCTAAATTCAACCTAATTTGGACGAGGGGTGGCCTTAAACCCTGAAACATCCATGATCCATGCACACAAATTTATTTTAGTTAAAGCCTTAATTTAATCAAATATGGAGGAGTGGTGAATACTTTATAACAAACAAAGGCCCTAAAAACGTTTCGATGTCCCATTTTTTTCCAAAAAAAGTTCATATTACGCTACTTACCTGCCATCTTCGGTCTCTGACATGGACAATAAGCCACAGGGAATCGCAAAATGGTCATCTTGTAAACAAACTAGGTGACCGAGAACGAGGCTGGACTTGCCTGCCATTCATGCATGCCAAATCGAATGCCGGATCAGGCATTTCTAATTACAAATCCATGTTACTTTGTTGTTTCAGGATATTGGGGATTGTTTTGCTCAGGAAAATGTGCTTTTATCACGTAGTTTTAGTTTTGGTTCGAATGTTTAGAGGCACTTTGACTGGACGTAGGAATATAGACTACGTAAGAAAGAAATTGTCAGGTTACAAACACCAGCACATTGCAGTAATTCAGAGAGAAAAAATATTTTCGAAATGCAGCAGTATGGAAATAACAACTAACAATGATTCTCGATGAGGGAAAGATTCTGACTCTTGTGAGCCAGCTAGTAATCATTCTGAAGTTCACACCCATTAACTGATTGTAAGACATCTATCTGCGCCCACTCAGATATAAAAGGCACAGTATTTCGCAGAGCATATTCTAAGCTAAGATTTTGTGCCTTTCCCTGGACCTGGATGAATAATTATAGAACTGGAAAATTTCATTGAGACATAAAAAATATCCAGGGAGCTATTAGTTAAATACTTTATTCTTGTAACATGGTTATAATTCCTTTTCTGTATCATACTTTCAATTGAGCAGCACCTTTTCCTCAACAAAACAAGAACACCGTAGAGAAGAATTGTCTGTAACTTTAATGAACGATGAGGAAGCAATAAACAAAATTTAGCGTGCTTTTCTTAAGATCGAGTTTCCATCTAATCTCAGAATTTGTGCACAATAATACAAAAGAGAAATATGAAAGCTTGAGAATACAAAAATATCACAAAGTACTTTCAAATTATTCAATAAACTATTTCTGTAGAATCTAAATACTTTGAATTAATAATTCAGAAATTCATATTATGACAACTTTATATAAATACATTTTTACAGTGTTTGGTCATACAACATTTATGGTTTTGAATTGACAAATTCTTGCATGCACAACATTTTTTGGTCTCCGTACGTAGAGCTAGAAGTTTCCTAGAATACGGTCTTATACCTCAACATATCTCTGAAGCCATGTGATGATCATCTGGTCATACCAAAATATTATATCTCATGAAAACAAGGCTAAACAACTTTTCAAACAAATGAATATAATGAGTTGTCAAAAACTCATTAATCTGCATTAAGCCAACTTTTTCCAATATTTCTGTGCAAAGGGAAAACTTGGTTTGTTCATAATAAATATAAGAATAAATATAAACAATGATATCAAGTAAAATAATTTGAATACAAACAGTATCAAGACTCACTTTCGTCAAAAACAGACAATAAAAACTGACTAAGAACCCAAGCCATATTTGCTTACTGTATTTTCCCTCATGCTCAACCCAACCTTTCATTTCTACCAATTGCTGAGATAAAATTGATTTTAAGGTATGAAGTACCAATACGAACAGTTTGTTCAAAATAACTTGTGTAATTTTCTTGACACCAAAATCACATTATTTCAGATAGTAACTTAATACAATTTTTACCTTTTATCCTCTTTGGTCTTTTCAGTTTGTTAGTACACCCCAAGCCCCCCATTTCAGGGTTACTTTCGGCAGATTACAAAGTCAACTCGGCTTGTGGACTTTTTGCAACAGGAATATTGTACAAGCTATGCTGTGCCATTGGCTCATATGATATCCTGCCAAGGGACACTTTCAAGCGCCGGATTGTGTGGATATCATAGGAGCAGCCTTATGTTTCAATGGAAGTAAATGATATCAATTATGCAGATGATGCTACCGCATTCGGGGGAATCGATGTTTAAAAAATGGGAGAAATTCGTACCATAAAGCTTCATTCATAACTCTTGAAGCTTGGAATGTTCGAACGACCAATGACAGTAATGACTCTATACGACCTGAACGAGCCACAGCTATTATTTGCAGAGAACTTGAAAAATCCTACATTGATATTTGTGCACTGCGTGAAGTCAGAAGACCGGGTAACAAATCTGAAAGACGTCACACAATCTTTTGAAGTGGCAACGAAAAGAAGGAAACCGCAGTAGGTTTCCCTGTCAATAACAAACTTTTTGCCAACGGATTAAACCCGAATCCGATCAATGACAGAATAATGACACTACGTTTTCAGCTCAACAATGGCGCCTACCTAACACTTATCAGTGTTTCCGGACCAACTATGCAAAGGACCCAGGAAGAGAAAAAATGTTTTTACAAAACACTCGGATATTGTCTAAACAATGCAGCAGATGATAGGATCGTCATTCTTGGAGACCTCAATGCGCGAGTCGGTAAAGACTGGATGTCATGGCCATCACTCATCGGAAAATACGGAGTCGGAAAATGAACTCTCATGGACTCATGTTATTCGAGTTTTGTACTAGGTATCATCAGACCGTTATGGGAACCATATTTCAACTAAAAAGGTGTCTACGAAAACATCTGGCAACACTCACTCTCTAAACATTGGTATCAAATTGACCACATTTTAGCCAATAAGAATGCTAAACAATGTATGAAGGTGATTAAAGTCAGTTTGACAGCTGATTGTTACACAGACTATAAATTACTTATCTGTAAGTGCAAATTCACGCTAAAAAGTTGAAGAAAAGCTTGAACTTTTTTAACGAAAATATACTAAACTGTAATTACAACTGGGAGGATCTGAAAATTCTACTCTGTGAAGCTACCTCACATACGTTTGGCGCCAAAAAGGAAGAGTCTAACGAGTGGTTTGATGATCAGGATGAGGAGGTTCAGAAATTGCAGAAAGACAAAAAACTTCATAAGAATGAATTGAGAAAGAGAGTTGGAGCTTTAAGAAACCAATGGTTTAAAGAAAAAGCAGAGGAAGATGAACGCTTTGCTCACATGAAAAGTAGTCGAGAATTCTATGAAGTGATTAACAAGATATACGGCCTACGAAGCAAAAGCTCCCACCCAGTCAAGTCAAAGGAAGTAACACTTCTTGTATCTCCTCAGGATATCAAAGATAATTGGGTGGAGCTCTTCCGTGATCTCCTCAATCAACCTACTGAGGTTAACCCTGACGTTCTTGAACTAATCACACAGCTTCCTGTGGACGAATCGCTAGACCTACATATTACCGAATTCGAGATAGAAAAGGCGATTAAGAACACTAAAACCGAAAAAAGGCCTGGCCGAGACGGTGCATTACCTAAAGTGTTAGTCCATGTTGGATCCCGCTTAAGAACATTTCTTTTCGCAATCATCTCGATGCTTTGGATGACAAATGATATACCATCCGATCTCACTAACCCAAATATTTCAATCTAGTTTAAAAAGGAAGATCGTAGTCAATATGGCAACTACAGGGGAATATCGCTGCTAATTGTAGTCGAAAAGCTGTTTTCAGACATCCTTTTGCAGAGACTTAAACGCATTGCTGAGAAAGTTTATCCTCAATCTCAATCTGGTTATCGTGATGGTAAAAGTACCTTTGATGGCATATTCGCACTTCGTCAACTGATGGAGAAAGCCAGAGAGTAACGGAGAAATATATGCATAGCTTTTGTCGATTTTACAAAAGCTTTTGGCACGGTGAATTCTAATCTTCTCTTCCAAATCCTCGAAAAACTTGGTTGCCCGCCAAAGTTCCTAAGAGTGATTAAGAAATTGTATTCAAATGTACATGCCCGACTGATTATTTGCAGTGAGCTAACAGAGCCGATTGAGTACAACAGTGGAGTAAAGCAAGGATGTAAACTAGCGTCCACTCTATACGGTATATATGCACTTGTGCTTTTACTGCTTACATATATTTCCATAGGTGACCACTAAAGTATCAAGATCAGATTTAGATACGATGGAGATCGGTTTGACTTAAGGAAACTGAAAAGTAGAACTAAAGTGTTGATTGACTATATTTAGAGAAGCACAATATGCTGATGATATCGCTATTTTTAGTGATACTCCAATTTGTCTGTATATCCTTCTTACATGGTATAACAAACTAGCAAAAAAGATGGGTTTGTCAACCAATATCCCTGAAACTGAAACGATGTGCATTGGTCCAGGGCATAATACATTTATTGACGGTGTAATCCAGAAAAACATCAAACGTTTCAAGTACCTCAGTAGCATTGTTAGTAGTGAATACCCAGTAAGAGAAGAAATAACAGTACAAAACCAAGCAGTATTGTCCGCCTATGGCCGCTTGCGATCCCGAGTTTTCGATTCACATGATCTCACTCCCTCTACAAAAATCCAAGTATACAATTAATGCTTAATGTCATTGCTCATGTATTGATGTGAAACTTTGATTAAGTGCAGCATTGATATCAAACAGTTGCGAAGAATCCAACAACGATATTTGCCTAGGATGTTAAGAATCAGATGGGACGGCTTTGTCAGTAACAAAGACGTTCTTACCCATTCGAACATGGAGGACATTGAAGACATGTTGACGAAAGCCGGATGTGAGGGCTTGGTCACTTATCACGAATGGAAAATGACAGATTAACAAAAGCGCTTCTCTACGGTGAACTCGCGGAAGGATCACGTCTAGTCGGCCGCCCCAAATTACGATATAAAGACACTTGCAAAAATGCACTAAGCTGTAGTGGATTTCTCGGTGTCTGGCAAAATTTGGTTACCAACAGATTGGAATGGAAAAGGTCGGTAAAAGCTGTATGTGGAAATGTTAATGAAAGAAGAGTCAAACGATACGAGAAATGAAGAGATCAGAGAAGAAGGAGAATTATTGCTGCATAATAATAAATATTATCTAGTTTTTTAGTTTTGTTTTATTTTTTAATTTTCTTCATGAACATGTTTACCTGTTTCGGCTATAGGCGTAGTATATTATTCGCTTGCTTTCTTAGCATATCAGCAGTGATAGAAATATCAGGTTGTTTTTAAGATCTTTTATCAACCTTTTTTTAAACTTTTCCAATCTACTCTACTTTGGTATTGCCTTTAATATCTTTCTCCCATTTTTCTCTCCAAATTTGCTTGGTTGCTTTAGCATCCTGTATTTCGTCATTTCCCTTTCTTTACCTTCTAGCTTTTCAAACAACTTTTTCTGGTAGTTCTGAAAATGCCTGTTTTGTTAGAATTGTTCATTTCTTTTTTTATATCTTTTAATTTTATCCTCTTTAGCCACTACTCTGTGGTTTAATTCTTATGACAAACTAGATACCTATTTTCTTAATGTTATACTTATCATTCCATCTCTCGTCAAATTACTTTTGATATTATCAAAACATTTTTTATTTGCTAATGTCTTTCCTTACCTCTCCTATTTGCTTTGCAAGTCTTCTTTCCACCATGGATCAGTGTTCCTCTTCGGCTGCCGTATCTTAATACCAAACATCCTAGTAACAACGTTTGCAGCTTTAAGGACTCCATTACATTGTGTAAGGTCGCTGACCTCCAAACAGGAAATAATCCTGCAAATAGTCACTTCTCTTGATTTTTTCCTTTCACAAAACCTTAGGTTTAATGGATCTTCTATTGCATTTCTTCTTAGTTCCTCTTGTAACGTCCTCTATATTTTGATGTTTTCTTCACCAAGCCTTTCATTCCTCATATCCTCTTCTTGTACTTCCGTTTTCATTTTTCTCTCTTCCACCTTATCATTTTCATAAACTCCACAACAGTCAGCAGTGGTCTCCGTATTTTGTTCCATATCTTTACTTTTGGAATCCTGATCAATACTAAACTCAACTTCATTTTTGAGCTCATCAAGCTCAACCTGTGAAATCCAACCACTGGTTCATATAACTTAGGCTTGTTCTACCAGTTTCTGCTCGGATAGATAAAATAGTCCCTTGCTTTCCCAGATCTCATTTATTCTCTTTCTGTAACCTCTCTTAGTTGGGTCACTTTAGAGAAATTATCTCATTACAATCTTAATAATTCTCTTGTCCAAGCGGTTCTCAATACTTTACAAGAATTCTTTATGATGACGACTTGAGAACCCTTATGTCTTCCCCTGCCGGATGAGGCATCTTCACATAAAGTTCCAGTCCACTGTATGTCGTTATTGATTAAATTATGACTGTCACTCATATATTTAAATATAAGGATTGATTTGTGTAAGGTTTTCCTTCCAGGGTGTTCTTTTTTTGTGACACCATCACTAGGAAGGTTGCCAATCAACACTGAAGAATACCCCCTACCCATAAGAAATACAATCCCGCCGGACACTAACCCGGTACTCTAATGTCTTGGAGTAGGCTATCAGGTGGTACATCTTGCTCAAGGGTGGCCTGGAAGTAGTTGTGAAGGGTTACTGTATTAACTCATGTTGAAACTGCAGTTTAACGCCAATACCCAAGACTGCTCGTTGATTATTATTATTATTATTATTATTATTATTGAGTGGTGGAGCAATACGAGCCCATGGGGGACTCAGGGGTAGAAACCCCAGCAAACCCATCCGACTACCAGCCCGATAAGGGTAAACTGGGTGCATGCATCACACCCAAGTGTGTGCGACATTGATGTACATAAAAAAAACCAGCACATGACCTTGCAGTTGGGGCCTGTTTAGGTTTCCCAGTTTAGGTGACCCATTCTGCTTAAAACGGTCTCCGTAGCGAGGCTTCACCCAAGACCTTAGGACTAAGTAACAAAGTAAGAACTCGGTACTCAGCCCTTCAGAACAAGAGATCCACGCTCACGACACCTAGATATGATGCTCCCCCACTACTCCCGCCCGTTAAACAGAAATGCATGATGTGTCAGCCCTTTTGGGACATGCACAACCGGTTAAGGTCAGGCAACTGACTGGCAAGTCTGCGGTTTG
>RDPX01000369.1:292694-439626 GCA_003991215.1 Morbakka virulenta
CATAGTTTTTAAAAGTGTCTCTTGATAGACGGCCTCAAGAATATACTTTGCTGCGCGAAATGCCCAATTACTTTATCTTTTTGTTGATTGCACAAGTCTTTTTTTCTCACTTCCCTTGTCTACCAGATTATGCAGTTTCATGGGTGAGCTGCAATACATATGTAATCAGCCCAGTTCAGAAACTTTATTTATATCTGAAAAAAATCAGGTGATCACGCATTCTTATGTCTTCTCTTATTGTGAATACAAAATCACTTAATTTATAGTCAACACGAATAGCAGCTTGTATCTTCCAGTACAGCTAGCTTGTATACCAAAAGTTCTTTCCAAATGTCTCAATAGCATTTGACATTTTCATTACATATTATCGTCAGCCTATTCCAAGACATTCTGATGACCCACAAAGCACAAGTGAAGTGGTCAAAAAGAGTTGATAAAATTGTTTTTTAATGTAATATGCAGAAACAGTGCATTTCTTGCTCCACTCTCTCAAGTACAATATCCAATGACATTGGCGACCGTGAAAATATGCCAAATTGTCCTCTCCTTTGCTATACGTAGAAGCTGTATCGTCTCCACTCTGGTCAAGGCTGCAATCTTGCCCTACAATCTATCATAAAAACACCGCTTCCGTACTATATGCCAGGAAATGGTTTGGAAATCAGCGGCCTTTGAAAATTGCTATTTTATACGACCATGCGGTGGCTGTCCAAAGGAGGCGTTGTCAGTAGAATGATCAACCTTTACAAGAAGATAGCAAAATTTCTTCAAGCCCACAACAAAGAAAATCGTTGTGTTAGTTGGAAAAAGAAACAATATTTAGCGTACATTTGGTGTTTAAAATATTTACGGGTTTGAACCAGGTAAATTTTCAACTGCACGGTAAAGAACAATTTGTTATGAATATCGTGCAATCTATTCAAACCTTCGTTAAAAAGGTTCACATCAAAAAATCTCAAATTGCACCTTTACCATGCTGATTCAATTGTGCCCTGTAAATGCCAGTCTGTACAGAAATCAAAACACTGATCCTCGAATAATTTCAAGCGCTGCAAAGCGAGTTCCATCACTACTTTCACGACTAGTGTTTCTACGAATGGTATGCAATCCGTTAGGTGAGTCGTGACATTATTATTATTAATACTGGATTACAGCGATGATAGCAAATTTGAGCTCCGAGGTCTGTAGACCGATGGTGAAACCAGAAGGAAATTCGAAGCTGTCTTGCTATCAGAATTCTGAGGGTATTTTATGGGTATGTTATATCCAAGTCTGCATGAAACTGCAAAGCGAAAGTTGCTCCCATGCAGTTCAACATACTTTTGCAAGGCAGCTTTTTCAACTAAATTACAAATGAAATAAAAATTACTAAGTCGTCTTTTGCTAGATCTGCCCTTTTGACTTGGGAGAAGAAAAGCTCAAATCGAAAAACTATTTAGAAGTTTAAGGCTTTGCCCATCCCACTGATTTACTATTCTTGGTAAACATTTTAATCGATAAGGATTTCTTCAGTGACATAATTGTCTTTTGGTGAATACTTCCAACTTTCTCAGTTATCAGTGTGGAAAAATGAGAATGCGAGGCCGGTTTAATTGGCCGCTGCAAAACGTATCAAGCAGGTAAAAGGTTTGAAGACCACAGTTCTAATGCGTGAAAGCGTTCATACGTGCAATTTCTTAATGACAAATTTAAACACAACCATAACACGTTTAAGGTCTGATAAATTGCTATGGAAAATATGTATTATTATTCCAATGACACAAAAGGCCTTATTATTGTTATTGCTTATTACAGGGTAACGGTATAACGAAAATAGGCGTAAAAACATAAAAAACAGAGAGGAATCGCAAGAAAAGTTAAGTGAATAACGTGATCACAGAGTGGCTTTTATGACCATATGGTTCACTAACTGGGGTATGGATGCAACTTCCTTAACCATATCGCTTTGCAATAATACCTTCACTTAAGCGTGCTATTCTTTCTCCACTTTTATTTCGAATAGTATGAATACAAGTCATGCTTAGCAAATTTTGATTGACCAATACGTCAGATGTATCACTTTACAGGAATAGTACAAACGGATGCATATAAGTAGCCAGATAAGTACAAAAATTGCAAACAATTTAAGACTTTCAATAAGGCAAAATTTGCATAAAATACTATATCCCAGGATTACAAAATATCACCTTGTTAATGTCAGCACTTACTTATTGCACAACCAACAAGTTAAGATACATTTTTGCTCTGGAGTGAAAAAACTTCAATTTGATCAGCTTAAACCGGAGTTTCATACGACATTTGTGATAGAGGAATTGGCCTCTCGAGACAAATGTGGAGAAGACGGGGGCTAAAAATGGATCCAAAATATCAATGTAAAAGTATTAGAAATCACTATAAACTCGTTCATCTAAAAGGCATAAATTAGTACTTAGCGAGAGGCAAAAACATTTTAAGCAGATGGGGAAACGTAATACCCCGTGGGAAAACCACCAATCTGGCATTATTAATATTTCATGACATTTGGAGCTTTGGTATCACTTTCCACGATAATCTAAGGACCGCCTAGTATCTTTCTTATCAGGAGGTATTTGTCTATTTAAGTACGGTATAAAAGCCATGGTCATATGTTGAGCTTAAAAACAGAGAATAATTGAAAAAATATACTAGCTTGCTTTCAAACTTCTAAAGAAAAAACTACTTTTACTAGTGTCGACATTGCAAATTATGTAACTAACAATACCTGCATATATACAAAGGCATCAAGATTATGCCTTTTCTTGACTAAATTATGAGCAGTGGTCAGTTTTTCGTACGTTCTACTTAATATTGTTACCCCCTAGCAAAAAACTTTGTTCAGCATTAGGCAGGATACCACAAACATTGTAGACTGCAACAATGTCTAGCGCAAACAGATGATCAAATTGAAGTACAGTGGTACGACACTCAGCTATAATGCTCGGGTTAGTGAAAGCGGATCTCGCAAGACAGAAATTTACAGTAAATTGTTAAAATCTAAGGTTTCTAGCACCGTACGATACGTAGTGCGAACACTAATACCATAACAAGAAATATGCCCCAAAATATTGACGAATATTAGCTCTTTGGTTATACAGCAGAAGGTTTGGGTTAATGAGCTCTTTAAAAGTAATTATGTTTATCCCCAGCAACAACAAGAAAAAGGAAGTGACTATCAGTACAAAATAAAAGGAGTTTAACAACATCTATTTTCATCCAAAGCATCAGTGCTTTTAGTAAGATAGACTCTTTAAACCAGCATTTACTATTCTTAAATATCTACCTCTAGCTTAAATATTCACTGTTTGAGTTCAAAAAGACCACCCTTTCCCGTCTATTTTAGCCCTCAGATTATTGTGTACTTTATTACAGTTAGATATTAATCAATCTCCAAAGCATACAAAAAATGGACTTTTTTGCAACATATGTCCCATTATATAAATACCAATTTTCAAAATTATATATTGCTCAAATTAAAGCCCTTTATTAAAGTATAAAAATGGCTCTTTCGTTTTTGCCTGGATCTCTTCTTCAAGCTTTTTAACGGACATCTAACGAAGGAAAAATACAGACAAAAAATGGTAAATATTTGGAAAATGTAATATTACTGTGTTATTTCTTGTCCTATTATCTTCGTTAATTATCTTGACGCATTGGTCTGTCAAAGCCTACCATGATAGAATCTTGATCAAAGATTGGTCACTTATTAAAAACGATGCTGAAAAGTCTACTTCTATTCTTTGCCTATTATTACAGTCGCAGTGGCTATCAGCGAGTTTTCACCCTTGGTGCCCTTGTTTTTGTCATTTTGGTGAGAGTAAGTACCGAAACACAGAATAATCCAAAATGCCCAAAACCAGACCATCAAAAGAGCCAAAAAACCCACAAAGATCGTCACATTTCTCAGAAATCCCACTAAATTGTAACTTTCATCCAAATTCTGCATTAAAGGGGGAGTATTAACCCATTTCTACATCAAGGTTATATTTTCAATGTATTTAAGGGCCGATATTGTGATTTTCACCAAAGCATATATAAGAGAAATGTGCTACGAATGTACGAATGTTGTTGGTAATGCGCCGTTTTAGAACAGAGCTAGTTCTTGTTTCTTCTTGCTTTAAACGTCAGTTTTCCCATTAACTGGGGCTCAGACGGTGCACTTAAGAAGAACTTTGTTTTGGCAGTGAGGAATTTCTTGCTCTTCCTGACGCCAACCAAGGGCTTTTTCTTGATTTAAGTCCCGAAGTCTTTTCATGCGCTTGGGAAATCGAACCAGAAACCTTTTGGTTACGGTGTAATTGCACTGACTAGTAAAGTCCGGTAATAACTATGTCGATATTAATAGATTATATCGCAGAACTAGACCATTACTATGTCTTCGAAATTATCAACGAATGAGTGAAAGAAGTATGATCTGTTGGCAATTAGTACCAGTCTTACGTGCCTTGCCCCCCCTCCACCACCACCACCGGCAAAGTTAGGCAAAAGCATAGTAAAGAATTTTCCCCCACCAGTCCAAGTCTAAAAGTAAAGTATAAGCATCTTACTTAAGTCATGGTAAAAAAGAAGACGAAGATGAGCTAGCATGATTAAAAAGACTCTTATAATGATATAGATGAAGAGAATTTCGAATTGTAGACAAATTAAAAATTTGTTTGAACCAAATTGGATACTTACTTCGTTCTTATTGCTAAATAGAGTAAAAAAAATCAAGTTTGCAGCTAATAAAATAAGTCCCAGTTTAAGTTTCTTGTTGTCGCGCAGTAAAACGCTTGGCGTCTATCCAATCTTTGCTAAGAATTGATACGTTAGGAGTTCTAAGAACGCATATTTTTATTTATGTTATGATAATTACCAATGTAATGACACAACGTATACAAACATTATTATGTTGAATCTACACATCATTAAACTTCTATTTTATAAACATCTTTGTTGCTTCTCTAGATTTCGATTTACTGGGTTACAACACGAAGAAAACCGGTGTGTTGAGATGGTAAAACAAAAAATTTAACAAGGTTACATTACAACGTATTTAAATAAGCATCTCAAAATTCTCCAAAAAATGCCGCTTTTCACCAGTGAGCACCCAATCTGAATCCCAATTTAGGCCCAAGCATCTTTTTATTACCATGGGCGCATATCTACTTTAGCTGTGCCATTCAATGAACAAAGTAAATAATATTGGTACTTTTCTAATAAAAAAACACACCTTGGAAGTTTGAGGGAAAAGTGCAATCGCAAATGGTAGTGCAAGACCGAATGTCAAAAGACAAACAAGTGCATTCACTGGAATATGTAGCTTTGGCCTCGATCGTAGAAATCTTGTCCTACAAAAAGAAATAATCGTTGGTCGGAAAAAAAGTAAAACAGTGTCTGCTTGCTCAACCAAGCAGTGCTACGCAAAAGATAGATCACGGCCTACACTTGGTTGGGGCCATATTCGGCAGCATTTAATATCTATCAATTTACATTAATATTAATTAATAAAAACAAGCAATGTTTAACGAAAGTAAACCTGAATAGAGTTAACATTATTTTACATTCAGAATATATCCTTTATTTCACCGAAAGTATTTAATTTCCAACAAAAGTGGCTCCCGCAAAAAAGAAAAAATTTGTGAGCAATGACTTCAACAGGGCATACGGGGCAAAGGAAGCAATTCGTTTATCTACATACAAAAACAACACAGAACAATAAAAAAACCCGCAATAGTTTCCTAGTACATCGCTATCATAACCAAGCTGTGTGTGCGTGCGCCAGTCAATGTTTACATGCCGCTATCTCGTGGATGGGTACGTAGGGGCTATTATTGGCACAGGAACGGGCGGGCAAGATGGTAGTGGTTTAACGAAGTCAGATTTTTTTAACCTCTGCTCTCCGACATAAAACAAGTTCTTTTTTTGCCGACGCAAGTGCGTTTACACTTTATTGATGGTGAAATGAATTCTATTTAAGTGACAAATGAAATTTGTACCCAAGCCCAAAATGAGAAAAGTTTCTATGCGTAACAAACACGTGCCCAACTCTCTACATTGCTTATATACCTTAACTGCTCTTTTAAGAAATCGGCGAACTGCAATAAAAAAACTGCGAGAATACTAATTTCTCCTCGGTTCCTTATGGAAGAGATTTCACAGATTGGCCAAAATACCTTATGGTAATGCTGTTCCTAGAATTAATGGCAATATCTGTATATTTTTATGGGAGTAGAACCTATCCCATACCTGACGCCCAGAACTGCTTAAAATGCTACATAGTAGTATAAAAGATACACGATATGTTTATCGCAGATACTCTCGTGAACCTTGCTGGGATAAACATTTGGACCCGACCTTCGTCCTAACGCAAATGATACCTATATGTAAATTAAATGTTTCAATAGGAAGGGCTAGAACAACCCATTATCATTCTGAGTGAGTATAGGTGGGAAATTTCGTATGGACTGCAGTCTTTTCTCGGCCCTGAAATTAACATTGTTTAGCCCAACTGAATATGTGCGCAATTTTTACAGCAAACTGTGATGTACAACTAAATGTTGCTGAACAGTCTTTTCACCACTTTCCACCAGCAATCGCAAGTAGCAAAGTCGTTCGTAAAAGTATGGAACTTTTCTCCAAAACTCATTATGAATGTACCACAATAAAATGAATCACTGCAGTGACTTATCTTCTTGGGCATTTTGCATTAAAAGTTTGCAGCACTTTTGTACATTTTTGGCTACATTTTTTAAGTTTAACATTTTATGATCATCATTCTTAACAGGGATACCTTGGGTAAAAAGAAAGTACGTATCAGCCAAAACACGTCAGACCAAGTATATTTTAACTCTAAAAATAAATCATTTTAAAACGAAACAACATTGATTTAACCGTTTCTTCGTTCCATACATCAAACCTCTGTTTCCCCCCTTTTCATGTTTAAGATAAGTTCATTATCTTGTAACCAATTCGACATAACACACAGTTCTTGTGTTAATACTTTCTCGATTTCTTTCGGGTCCCTGTGATAGTAGTAAAGGACAGTGTCATTTACGTACATTATCACTTTACAGTTTTCTAGTATCTATGGCAGTTCATTGAAATGAAGGAGGAACAGCAGTAGGCCCAACGTTTAGCCTTGTGGGACCTCACAATAGATTGGGAGTGGTGTAGATAGTGTACCCCCATAGTTGACTCTCATCTTTCTATTGAAAAGGTAGTCGGTAAACCACACTTGTTCATGTCCTGCAACTCCAAATTCTGGAAGCTCATCCAGGATGGTAGAACGGCTGATGGTGTCAAACGCCCCGCTGAAATCGACAAACAAAGCACCTGTAAGGTTTCCACGGTCCATGGCCCTGTGTATCTAACCAAGGAACAACACTGTTGCAATATCTGTGCAGCGTTTTTCACGCTGTACAGATATTGCAACAGTGTTGTTCCTTGGTTAGATACCATACAGTTCTGAGGAAAGTAGATTATTCGATTCAAGATGGTTAATAAATTAGAGTTGATTGCTTGTGTTTCGAGGCTACCGTTTGATAAAAATTGCAGAACCCATTTGCTATTTGCTGTTTGTCGTTAATTTGTTTACCATCCAGCTCAAATTTCGTACAGGAAGTTTCTTTCTTCGCTTTAGTGGGAAACAAGCTTATTCTACATATCAAAAGCATCTGGGGTTTTGTACTGTTTTCTTTTAGTCGATTTTTGTGGTATTCCGCTTTCGCTTTTTTGATTAGGTTGTCAACCCGGTTTTCTTGTCTCTTGTACGCTTTCCGGAAGGTTTTGTTTTTCTGAGCTTTTCGGTGCAGAGTGACACGAATATTCATTTCTTGCTTTATATCCTCGTTAAGCCAGGGGCATGGTTTCTCTTTAATAGTTTTAGTAGTAAATGGTGCACGAGTGTCTGAAACGTGCCATAATTTTCTCTTAAATATTCCCATGCAATAGCTGGGTTTGTACAGGCAAACAACGGTTGCCAATCTGTATTTTCAATGTCGGATTTAACGTTTGTTTTATAGTAGTTTTTATAGTTTCTTAAACGAACATTTTTTGGTGATATTTATGCTGACATTTCTTTCTTATTGCGCCTTTCATTTCGTGGTCGCTGACATTTGTTGTTATTACATCTGTTTTTGCGATATTCTCAGGGTGATTGGTGAGCAATACATCAATTATAGTAGCAGTGCTTTCTGTTATTCGTGTAGGTTGATTTATGAATTGCTTAAAACCACTCAACCTGAAAAGTGATTTTATTTCGCGATGACTTTCGGGATTTGCGTAATCACAGCTAATGTCACCGATAATTATCGTTTCTTTATTTTGTACACTCTGCAGTTTGTCAGTGACCCGTTGCAAAACGTTTCCACGCGGACGTTTCGATGAATCAGGGGGAAGGTACAAAATTCCGATTAAGAATTTATTTGCATTTGTGAATGAAATTTCGAGCCACATCAACTCCAAATCATCACATTCTAAATCTTTCCTTCTTATGGTTTCCATCTCGGATATATGCGCCAACACCACCACTAGTTTGTTTTCGATTTTTATATTCAAAGCTGTAACCCCCTGACTCACCATCAGTAATGTTTTCTTCTGATAAAAATGTTTCACTGAGAGAAAGTATGTTGACTCTGTTGTGAAATAATAAATCCGCTATCAAATATTTCTTTCCTTCAAAACCTCTGATGCTTTGATGCAGTATCGAGAATCTTTGCAAATCAGTGTGTCTCAAAGGGACCTGGACAACGTTCGATATCTCCACAAGTTAATAGTAGTAAATAGATCATGTTTTTCGTCGAGTGTTTATAATTTATTTCTCGTTTTGTAGCCCATAAACTTAAGCACACGAAAGATTCTACATGATATGTCTTCTTTTCCAAGAGTAATACTAACTCCATCAGGTACAACAAATGAAGGCGTCTTCACGTATAAAACAAAGTAAGTCAAAACTGGCGAACTAAATAACACGTCCGTTCTCAACGGCACCTATTTTTTTTTGTCACAGTTTAGCTCTTCCAGGAAATAATGATTATACATAGGTTCAGCAAGGTTTACAACTAAATATTGTTCCAACAGCATCAGAACTAAAAACAAAAAACTCATTCCTATCTTTCAATCCAATCACTCAAATAATTTATCTGACTTCGATTTTCCTTTCGGCTGGCAGAAACTCATCCACTAGTGCTGACACTCATCCGCTCGACCGCGGGTACCACTTCAGTAGGAATCAGTGCAGCCGTTAAAAATCACACTCACACACACACACACACACACACACACACACACAGAACAACTATTAACAGTCCCAAAATGAAGAATTTGGAAAGTATTTTCCATGTCATGATTCCTTATTTAATTCAATTACTGCCTGACTACCTTCAATGGTGAAATTTTGCCACACATCATTACTACATATTTTTTGCAAAATCTAATTATTTTTTAGCAATCTATGTATACAGTTAATACCTTGAAAGCCTTCAAATGCAGCTTCAAATCGTAGCAAGGCTCGGCTCTAAAAAACTTCAAGTGTGAAAAACTAAATATTATGTTGTTTTCTTTCTCTCAAATTCCTATCGCATCTTAATAATTGGTTCCGACTCTTATCTGCATGCATTCCTGAATATATGCAATCCGATATTGCATCACTATTTTAGCTATCCAGTTACTGTCAGGTCACAAACTCTGGACCTTTACTGTTAGTCTTGCGACTATTTGCACTCATTTTTGTCTACGTAATATCAAATAATTCCAGTAAAGAATAAGTAACTTATGCTAAAATTCTTTTACTATGCTGATTTTTAGTGATATGTAAGGAGATCCCAATACAGAAGTTTATTTACTAACAAAGATCTGGGTAACCTAATTATTCAAAAGCAATAAAACCAAATTGTAAAGCATATCACGAAGAAACAGAATACTAAACCAGTGTAAAGCAAACTGTCACAAGTCTTTAACTTACTGAAATATCTCACTTTTTTTCTACAGCGGGAGGTGTTAGTGCTAGAAAAAACAGCTGATAATAAAATGGCAGGAGTACCGACAATGAAGAAGAGGTGCTGCTTTTACCTCTTTCTCCATTGACTTCTTGTAAGTCTTGAATTCTATTACGGAATTTCAAAGTGTACTATATAAAGATGTTTATGACTTTTGCTTTTGCTTAACTCCAATCAAGAAGTTTATAAATACACCACTTGCTCAACATTAACGGTTACCTTAATGTTCATATCATCAATTTTACGCAGAAATTTGCCTATAAAGCCATGTGCCTCAAGGCAATTGCGTAATACATATCTGACCTGACAGGTGCAAGTTTGGTAAATTGTATTAAATTAACTCAATAAATTAATTCTGCACATGAAGAATTAATAAATTAGGAAGGTTGTCCAGCCAAAACATTTCTTCTTCAATACACTTTCTTAAGTCGGCATCGTATCCAGGCAAGGTCTGGGAAAAAACACACGTTAAAGCGAATGAAAACAAATTGAATATTGAACAACTGAAAAATAGTTTGTATACATCCAATCTTTCATTTGTCGGTTATTCCTTTTGTGCTAAATTCTCTTTGATACTAATATGACGGCTCTCGGCTCTTAAAAAGTCGGTTTTTACTATTAGTGAAAAAATATAACTCATCCCTAAGAATCCCTAAATATTATCCATGAGTAAAGCTTAGCATTCATTTTGGTGATTTCAGGTTGAAGCTTTCTTATCTTGAAAAATTTAATTTTGAACATTTTAAACATCCAGTGTTAATATATGTTCTACTAATGATAAAGAAAGCAAATTATTAAGAGTAAAAAAGCACATAACTTACTTTTCAAGATAATTCATAACAATTGGCGGAACTATCAATATGGGTGCAGGAAGAATAACTCTGGTAAGTGCTGTATCTGCAACAGCCTAAAATCAGGTCATAAACTAATCAATCAGACAATAATTAAATTGTTATCGACAAATAAAATGTCGCACGCAATTCATTATATCTATAATAAGAGAATAGAATCCCTCTAAAAATCAAATCATAATCATCAATTTAAAGTAAACAGATTAACTTTAGTTTTCTATAAGGGTAATAATGTCTTAATTATAAAATGGCTTAATATGGATGAAAGATGTATCTGGGAAAGTAAGCTCACATGTAAATCGTACAAGCCTACATGATTCTTTGTGGAGTAATGTAGAAGGTCCTATATCGTACGATGCATCAGGTAGAGAGTAAGTCATACTTACAGTCTTCGTATTATTACAAAATTAGGGGATTGTTTCCACGTCCTGACTAATTTTGGAAAATGGAAAGTCCACAAACAGCGGGAGATATCACAATCAACTAAATGAAATCAAGACCTTAAAATATTATATTGGTGTCTAGTCGGATTAAGTCTGTCTCATGGGGAAGAATGTCTCTGTAGCATTGGTTGGCAACCCTCCTAGCAATGTTATTTCGGTAAAAACCAGTCCTCAGTATTACCAGTCCTCTCTTATGAAGGAAATGTTTAGTAGAGAAATTCTGCTGTTGCTTCGTTTAAAATCAATGATACTAGAGCTGACTGTATGCATCCCAGTGATGCTAATGAACACTTATTTAACTTATATTTTTTCGTGCGACAATTTCAATTAAACGAATGTCACCCAGTACTTGGCAAACCTTCAATGCTAAGGAGGTCCGAAGAATCTCCGGACTGAAGGCTGACTCCATATTCAAGCATGTGGCCTTTAAGTTTGATAGTACTTGGTCTACATGGACCCAGAAAATGCTGTTATCTCTAAAAAATACTTTGTCCTTTTTGTGTGAAAGCTTTCCTTCACTCTGACTCTCCTCGTGTTCTTGCGCTTTGTGACACAAGCTTCAATGTCAGAGAAAGTAAAAGTGATTTTTATGTTGACTGCTGTTTACCTTAACTTCGACTAGCCCCTACAACTCATTTTTAAGGTCTTGGTATCTATATTCAACAGGATCTTCCACCTGTTAAAATACAACTTGAAACAAAAGATGTCTTTCATGTTCTTCAGATTGTCTCTTCTTCAGGGCTACTTGCTACCTATTTTTATTGTATCCATCTCCCATCTTTGATTCTTGCTCAGTGACAAAACAGTNTTAACTTTCAGTATTGTCAGACGCCTTTGTTGTTTTTGTGTGAAAGCTTTCCTTCACTCTGACTCCCCTCGTGTTCTTGCGCTTTGTGACACAAGCTTCAATGTCAGAGAAAGTAAAAGTGATTTTTATGTTGACTGCTGTTTACCTTAACTTCGACTAGCCCCTACAACTCATTTTTAAGGTCTTGGTATCTATATTCAACAGGATCTTCCACCTGTTAAAATACAACTTGAAACAAAAGATGTCTTTCATGTTCTTCAGATTGTCTCTTCTTCAGGGCTACTTGCTACCTATTTTTATTGTATCCATCTCCCATCTTTGATTCTTGCTCAGTGACAAAACAGTACCACACTCCATTGAAAAAGCTCTGGGCAACACCATACTGCTAATATCTTTGTCTTTGGTGACTAATTCGCATCACATGACATGTTTGACTCATTCTACTAGGGCTGACGGGCCTAAAGGAATTATTAACAACTTCGCTTTTGCCCATAATTTTGCAAAGCCTACTAATTTTTTAATACGATCCTTTGAATTAGAATTGTGGCAGTTTTTCTTAGATCTATTTTTAACTCATGTTTTTGAGCATTGTAGAATTTCATCTTTACTTTCTTTTGGACCTTCTGATGATATTGTTATTACTGTAGAGGTTAAGGGAAGACTTTCAAATCTGGTTCACAACCCACATCATAGTACGACTTTTAAATTTGGCCAGGCTTGCTAGGATGGGTTTTGTAATGCACTTGCATAGAACTAATACAAAGAGACCAAAATTCTTGGCCACTCGTCCGATCAATAAACTCAACAAAAAAGGCAGTTACAAATCTACGTATCACATTTATAAAATAATGGCAACCAATAAAATTCATAGTTACCATATATGTACAAAAGACGGTGGTAACAGAAATAAAGTCCAAACAGTTCAGGAGGTAATGTCTATTACTTGGGATCATCTCAGGCTTCGTCAATTTCTTCGGGATATTACTTGGGAACTCAGTCCTCAGCAAATCGACTTTTGATGCTACAACTGCATTCAGAAAGGAACTTTCTGTTGGAATTGAAAAATTCGTACCTAGCCCTTCTCCATTGTTTAATGCTCATTGTTCTTCTGCCATTGCTCATCACAATAATTTCCATGACTAATCTTAATGTGAGAGAACTGATAAATCTTGGGTTTCTTTCAGATGAGCTAAAAATGCTGGTAAAAGGGTGACTTCCGATGCTAAATACTACTACCCTGAGTGATTTTGCGGATTGATTTCTTCCCAAAGACTTTAGGCAGTTACAGCAGTCCTCTCTAATAACGGTCTCTTCAAATACCGGTATCCTTCAAATAATGAACGATTTTCTGTGCCCACAACTAATCTCGCATTAAATATAATGTAGCTGTCACTTCCAGTAGCTCTTCTAAACGTAACCCGAATAACGAACACCAAATTTTTCCCCTATCGATTTTCCCCTCCAAATAACAGTTGCAGAAAATGACGTTCTTCATTTAAAAGTAGTCTCTATCTGCAGGGTACGCACAATGGTTGTAAAAAGAGCGTAGTCCCAGTACCAAAACAATTCAATTGAATTAATCTTGAACGAACAAACCAATATGACAGTTTTCGCTGTCCCGTGATAAATGTTAACTGTTATTCTCTGAATTTCACTGAAACACTCTCGCTTTGATATTAGTCAGTACAATGTATTTACACTCAGTATCTCTTGCTGGCACAAACCGTATGTTTTCATCACTCTATACGATCTGTTAAGTACAAGAATAAACGGGGGGGAAAGATGAAAAACAAAGAAAATATCGGTTCCCTCCCAATAACGAACAAATACGTCTTCCCGCAAATGTAGTCGTTGTTATGGGGGAGGGGGCTACTGTATTTCTCTACTTTTTCAGGATTACAGGTTTTCCATGTTCTCAAGGAAAATGGCTGATTTTTTTTGTTTTCTACCAATTTGTCGCTAAATGATGCTGGTATTTCTGTGCTGGAATTCACTTCGCAAATCAATCAGATTTGGGGCTCTGTCATCATAAATCCAAGGCTGGTTGCAAAGGTTATCCATGGGCTCAAGCAATCTAACGAATCTAGACCTGCAATCCTGGCCTAGATTCGCTTCCTGTAGTTACCTTGACAAAATGTGCTTCCGAACTATCTTGCATGCTGTTCAAATTTATCATTACTTGTTTGACCTCATCATGGAAAGTCTGTGTCTTCAAGAATAACGGTGATTAATGTGATCCTCTAAAATATCGAACTGGATGCCATTAGTAGGGTCTTTTTACCGATCACTCCAATGCTGACCTTTTGATTAAAATCATGTTATATCTATAAGTTTAATGGGTCTGGTAAATGAGATGCTGAAGCTAGATATTTCCAAGGCATTAAATAGGGTAAGGCAAACTGGCTTCGTTCTAAAGCTATTACCTATGGTATTTCTGGAAGGGTTCTTGGTACCATTCAGTCCTTTCTCTCCAGTTGTACGATTCACGTGGAATTGGGTGAAATTGCATCTCAGAAGTACTCCTTTAATACTGGCATCCCTCAAGGTTTTATTCTTGTTCCTTCTTTCTTCTTAACATCAACAATCCTTCTGGTAACATGATTCAGCTCATCAACATCTTTTTCCTTTTAAGGAATTCTTATCAATGAGGATGCTTGTTTTGTCACTTCATCCTTTAAATTTGTTGGGATTTTAATATTCAGTCACCTGGTGACAACTCTGCTTCTAAAACGGTTCTTTGAATCCTGCCAGAGCATACCTTCGTCCAGAGGCCATTAATTACACTGGTCTACAAAAAAAATATTCTCTCTGATGACATCCACTTAAGATGATTTTAGACCATTTTTATGAGCTGATTCTAAAAATGACATCCATTTTTGCCCATCACGTCCCAATTTTTTTATTTTGATAAAATCATTTTTTGTCAAAATCACCCTTTTTAAGGCTTGTTGAACAGGATATAATACACAAAGCTGACATTTGTTACTTCAAATGTTTTATATAGATATTCTAAACTTCATAGGAGTTTTTTTGGGGTGGTGAAATTCATTAAGTAAAGGGTCATAGGTGCTTAAAAGTCTTTAATTTAAAATTCTGGCAACTGAATCGTGGTAAACAAGCCCGTTTTAGTAAATTTTCAGTTTTGGGTTTGAATATCCCAAGTACGCTACTTAGAATAGGAACACTTCCATTTTGATACTTTAAAAACTATATGGGGCAAATAAGGATGAATATGTGCGTGAAAAATGTTTTTCATAAATACTTCAGTCTTACAAATTCACAATTGGTATAGTGACTATCGTTCCAAGGAATTTACTACGAAATGACAAAGAATTGATGAACACAATTTGTGAACTTAAACACAAAAAACTACAACAATTCTATAGTAGTTAGTTTAATGTAGGCTCTACTCCATCAAAGAGCTGGAATGCTTTGGAAGGAATTTCCTTTTCTTTGATTGGCGTGAATGGTTAAGTTCTGGATTGCTGCGTTTAATGCTCCAGCAATAGTCAGCCATCATCCGAACATCCCATCTGCCCTGGTACCTGGTCTCCATTTCCTTGATATCTTGGTGGAAACGCTCACCTTGCTCGTCACTTACATCGCCACAGTTGGAAGGGAACTGATCAAGATGGTTGTGCAAGAAGTGCACTTTGATGCTCATATTTGCCCCAAGACGCTGATACGCATCCAGCATGCTCTTCACTATTTCTCTGAAGTTGTCTGCCCTCTTGTTGCCAAGAAAGTTTTGTACAACTCCAACAAATCCTTGCCATGCAGCAGCTTCAAGAGAATTCATGGAATTCATGAAGTTTGGGTCTCTTATCAACTTTCGTATGTCTGGTCCATCGAAGATCCCCCCCTTGAGCTTCTCAATACTCAGTCCGGGAAATGATTTGCATATGTATTGAAAACATTTCCCATCCTTATCTAAGGCTTTAACAAACTGCTTAATGAGTCCCAGTTTAATATGCAGAGGGGGTAAAATTATCCTATCTCCATCCACAAGGGGTACATTTATGATATTCTTATCACCAACCTTCATTGTTTTTCGAGGAGTCCAATCAGTCTTCACCCAATGGTTTGCTTTATCCCGACTGTCCCACAAACATATGAAGCATGGATGCTTGGTATAGCCAGATTGCTGCCCAAGAAGAAAATTGACCATTTTTAGATCAACACAAATTTTCCAGTTATGCTCACTGTACTTTATGCACCCAAGGACCTGTTTAATTGAGTCATACTCCTCCTTTAGCTTTGTTGAATGGCCAATGGGAATTGATGCATACTCATTAGTATTATGTAAAAGCACACATTTCAAGCTTCTCTTAGAGCTGTCAATGAACAGGCGCCATGAGTCAGAATTATAAAAATCGATGCCAAGCTTCAACAACAAAGGTTCCACATTACTGCAAATAACAATTTCCTCAAATCCTTGGAAGTAAGGAAGAAACTCAGCGTGCCTATTCCGGTAGAATGTTACTTTAGTCTGCTTTTGAAGGAAATTTCTTTCCTTCAGGCGCGACGCTAGCAGCTCAGCAGATTCCTTCGAAAGATTCAAATCACGGATTAGATCACTTAGATCATCTTGGTTGTATAGGTTGGGTTCATCTGAATAACTAGCATAGTCAGCATCACTTAAATCATGGTCAGAATCGCTTTCTGTTAATTCCTCCAGTACAGGATCACATGCTAAAGCTCCAACTGAAACAGGTACATCAAGAAGCTTTTTGAAAACAGGTACTGGGTGCTCATCAGAATGAGGAGTTGGTGCTATGGCTGAAGGGATTGATGGGTAGGATATGTTTTTACAGTTCTTTTTGTTAAAACCAGCTAAGTTTATCATGCAGAAGTAGCAATCGTCAAAATGATTGTTTGGTTCACGCCAGATCATCGGTATTGCAAATTTAAGCGCCGTTTGCTTGCCTATGGTCCAGAGTCTTAGGCCTTCTTTGCACGACTTGCAGACAATGTGGGGTGCCCATGGTTTGTCCTGGTCACAATGTTTGATTTTGAAATATGTGTAATAGGCTCTCTCGTATAAGTCATCAATAGCCATTCTGTTATTTTTGAAGGTGAACTATCCACAGGTGTAGCAGAAGGAGTCACTGTCATTTTTGCACTTTCTTGACATCTTTATTCAATTGATATCTTCTTCTATGATAAAAATATAGGGTTAAGTATATAAATCAAATCAAGGTAAGGTGCATGCATCAAACACCCAAAAAGATAACTTTTAAAACCAAAAACCTCAATTGTGATATGCAAACTATCCGGATGAGTCGTATTAAGTCAAATTAGGAAAAAACGTCAATTTAGTGAAAAATGAGCAAATTCCAATAAATATAGCTATTTTGGTGAAATCTATACAGAAAAACCGTGATGTGATGGGAAAAAATGGATGAAATATATTTTATATAATATTTAATGAAATATATTTTATATAATATTTTTGAAATCAGCACCCGAAAATTACCCAAGTTAGATGTCTTGAGCCTATCAGAAATTTTTGTTGACCAGTGTTATCTCTGTACATCTATCATCCCTCCTTGCAAGGAGTACTGTTTTCACATCTGGCTGTGTTTCTAGATTGATAGCTCCAAATAATGCTGCTACTCTTCAATCTTTTTCTTGTTAACGTGACTTTTCTTAGTCTTTTTAATAGGTATCTTTATGTTCAGTGTCCTGATGGGCTTTTCTTGCTGGTACCAGCTCTGTATGTTGCATCTTTTGTGCCTTGTTTCTCTCAAAATGCTCATTCGTAGGCCGTTGTTGCCCCTTGTTGTAATAAACCTTTCTATGAATGTAGGTTATTTTCCTCCATCATATGGCGTTTTGAAAGTTTTAATTTAACTCATTTCTTTGCTTAATTTTTGTTTTTCTGTCTTTTCCTGACAGTTCCATATATTTTATGTTGGTATGGCTCCTAACCATAAAAAAGTGATGAGTGCTTCTTCATCAGAGTTTGCAGAACGCCTGGTGTCAGAAAGCAGGATTGTCGGTGCTGTAGTCAAGCAATAAACTATAATTCATATGTCCCATCACCAAAAGCTAAAAGAGTAAAACGTTAAGAAATGTCCCAGGTGGAAACAAAAGTAAAACAAATCTATCAGCTCTGATTTGATACATTCCAGTTAGAATTTCCCTCTCCTTTCTATCGTCAGCCGACTGCAAAGCTTGGCTAACAGTATTTTTCTTGCACATATTTTTATCTCGACAAAGATTCAGTCTTATGCCAAGCACGTTGTCTAGAATATAAGGTCGCTCCCTCGGCCATAGAAATAGCAATTTAACATCATATTCATAGATTTAACAATCGTTTACTTAACTCAAAGTAACTAATAATTTGATATTCTTCATCTAATAAAATCAACTGATGTACCTTTCTTGCAGCAATCTTAGATGTTCCCACCACTTCGCCCACAGGAGTTACCACTTCAACTCCGTCTCTGAGTTCACCCTGTCGCATCAAGGTAATGTTACACAAGTTGGCTGCACCTGACAGGGAAATTAACGGTTGCTGACAAAAAGATACCCGGCAAACAAATCCCTCGTCTTATTCACAAAAGGTGAAAGACAAAATCCCTATATGATAGATAACAAAAAAAGTCAACTTCAAAGTTAAAACAACATATATATATATACATATATATATATAGTAATATTAGTAAAGTATACCAATGTTCACTAAGAGTGCTCAATGTTTCCAGAGCGTTTATTAATCCAGTATAGTATACAAAATAACTAGACAAATTTAGCAGTTACTACTAGTTTCATGTCTCCTTAACAATCTTCAAACATGCAGTTTGAAGATTGTTAAGAAAACATGAAACTAGTAGTAACTGCTAAATTTGTCTAGTTATTTTGTACACTATACTGGATTTATTTATATATATATATTATTTGCTTGCATTACTGTATTTTTTACTTTGATGTGGTTTATTTTTATTAGGAAATTGTACTTAGAAATGCCAGCATGCTCTTACATTATTCAGCAACACTTACCACACAATATACTGTCCTTTGGGTCTTGCTAATCCCATAATTCACATTTACGAACTGCTTTTTCAACCCTTAAAACTGTAAATGTTAATTTTATTATAGGCTTGACCATTCAAATATGAGTATCTACCACTATTTTTTGAACGTTTTATCAATAGGGCTTTATTCTACAATATCTTCACCCAACCCCCTTCTTAAGTATAACAAAGTAAAATTACTGAACGAGTACAGGAGTATTTAAAAAGCTATTGTTCACTTCACAAAGACATTAAAAAGAAGTGATAATTAAAGAGCTTACACTGTACTCTGAATCAGCATCTTCATCTATAGGCGCTGGTTTAAACCGGTCTGGGATAATTTTTTTTTACTTCCGATGAATTAATTGAATCTCCTACTCCAATATATACTTTTACCTAGAAACCTAGATTTTGATTGTCTGAAGATAGGGGCTTGACGAAACAACAGTGCAATAAAGTAAAGGAGTTCAACTTTTCATCCAAAAAACTGAAGAGGATAGCAAAAGCGGCAAGTCATATAAAAAACAGCTCTTTTACTGGGAAAATATTTGCGAAATAAATAAACACACACAAATATATATATATATATATATACTGATGACCCCACAAAGGGCGAAACAGTACTGTCTGCAGATTGAGTATAACGCTCCCTTACGAAAGTTTGGTTGAGCACTCTATCTGAGATGGGAACCTGTTGTTAGCGTAATGCAATGCTCACTGCGCATGCGTGGTTTGAGATCTCTGGCAGGATCCCACAATAACTCTTTAACCTGTGTTTGCTCTGGCAACATAGCCAGAGAGTTATGTCTCAGAAGCTCAGTGCTGCACTGATGAGCCCACAAAGGGCGAAACAGTACTGTCTGCAGATTGAGTATATATATATAAGCGTACTTAAGTCTCCACCCAGCCAAATAATGAGGATATGTGTGCCTTTCGTGTACAGCTGCTAAATGAAAATAATTCACATACTGCGAATAAATAATGAGCATTTTCTCCTAATTTTTCTCATAAACACGACCTGGAATAATAATCTTTACTATTGATACTTGTGTACATAACAAAATATTACAGTAAATAATATTGTACCATATCATATTTTATTTGATAAATTATATTATATTATTTTATATTATATTATATTATATTATATTATATTTTATTTTATTATATTATATTACATTATATTATATTATATTGTATTATATCATATTAATATTAGATTACAATATAAGTATTATATCAATACTACAGATTTTACATTATTCATATACTATACTTACATTTATATACTAATTCTTGAATAAAACTTTTATTATTAAGCATTATTCTCTTTATTCGATGATAAAAGAATCTTAGAAAACGTTGCATCAAGAAGGCGTACGACTCAAAGGCATGACAAATATCCTACATCACTACTGAAAAAGTTTAGGAAATTTCATAAAACTGATTTGGAATTTGAAAAAAGACAACGTACAAGTAGCAGGATAGGCCACAAATCTCTGTACTAATGTTTTTGTCTCCGCACTAAGAAATTTTGCCCTTTTTATGCCAAGGCTAAGTCCAACCTAAATAATGGAAAACAAAATAATTATCATTCACTAACAGTAATGAGGACTCAAACCAGTAGCAGAAACGATATTGTATTTTTTTTATTTACTTACGTACCTACTACTACTACTACTACTACTACTACTACTTCTACCAATGCTATTATTACAATTATTATTATTACAATTATTATTATTATTATTACTACTACTACCATTAATACTACTAGGGCTTCGTTTCTCTGACTTAGAAACAAAAATACGAAAATTAATACTTTTAACAGAATAACTTAACTTTTACATAACAAAAGATGCATAAAAACTTAATAGAATAAAGCTCAAGCACATATCAAGCCTGCGTCAGAAACCAGGTTCATCTCAAGTGCTAAGTTTCTACAGCTCTGCTTTAACTACTACAACAAATTTGTAAGGGTGCAAATATAAATAAACTATCGTAAACAACTAGGAACCATGATTTTTAAGCACAAAAGGGAAGTTAGTGATGTCATTTAAACGAAGTTGATGTTCCTGTTAGACACTCCAAACTGCACCTAATATGCATACTTCCTTCGAAGTAAATCGCTACACATCCCCCACCAGACGACCGAAAAACTACACTCCAATATATGGTGACCTTTCGTCTGGTTGCTAATTTTTTCATTTGATGGAATAAGGTATTAACAAAAAAANGTTCACTAAGAGTGCTCAATGTTTCCAGAGCGTTTATTAATCCAGTATAGTATACAAAATAACTAGACAAATTTAGCAGTTACTACTAGTTTCATGTCTCCTTAACAATCTTCAAACATGCAGTTTGAAGATTGTTAAGAAAACATGAAACTAGTAGTAACTGCTAAATTTGTCTAGTTATTTTGTACACTATACTGGATTTATTTATATATATATATTATTTGCTTGCATTACTGTATTTTTTACTTTGATGTGGTTTATTTTTATTAGGAAATTGTACTTAGAAATGCCAGCATGCTCTTACATTATTCAGCAACACTTACCACACAATATACTGTCCTTTGGGTCTTGCTAATCCCATAATTCACATTTACGAACTGCTTTTTCAACCCTTAAAACTGTAAATGTTAATTTTATTATAGGCTTGACCATTCAAATATGAGTATCTACCACTATTTTTTGAACGTTTTATCAATAGGGCTTTATTCTACAATATCTTCACCCAACCCCCTTCTTAAGTATAACAAAGTAAAATTACTGAACGAGTACAGGAGTATTTAAAAAGCTATTGTTCACTTCACAAAGACATTAAAAAGAAGTGATAATTAAAGAGCTTACACTGTACTCTGAATCAGCATCTTCATCTATAGGCGCTGGTTTAAACCGGTCTGGGATAATTTTTTTTTACTTCCGATGAATTAATTGAATCTCCTACTCCAATATATACTTTTACCTAGAAACCTAGATTTTGATTGTCTGAAGATAGGGGCTTGACGAAACAACAGTGCAATAAAGTAAAGGAGTTCAACTTTTCATCCAAAAAACTGAAGAGGATAGCAAAAGCGGCAAGTCATATAAAAAACAGCTCTTTTACTGGGAAAATATTTGCGAAATAAATAAACACACACAAATATATATATATATATATATATACTGATGACCCCACAAAGGGCGAAACAGTACTGTCTGCAGATTGAGTATAACGCTCCCTTACGAAAGTTTGGTTGAGCACTCTATCAGAGATGGGAACCTGTTGTTAGCGTAATGCAATGCTCACTGCGCATGCGTGGTTTGAGATCTCTGGCAGGATCCCACAATAACTCTTTAACCTGTGTTTGCTCTGGCAACATGGCCAGAGAGTTATGTCTCAGAAGCTCAGTACTGCACTGATGCGCCCACAAAGGGCGAAACAGTACTGTCTGCAGATTGAGTATATATATATATAAGCGTAATTAAGTCTCCACCCAGCCAAATAATGAGGATATGTGTGCCTTTCGTGTACAGCTGCTAAATGAAAATAATTCACATACTGCGAATAAATAATGAGCATTTTCTCCTAATTTTTCTCATAAACACGACCTGGAATAATAATCTTTACTATTGATACTTGTGTACATAACAAAATATTACAGTAAATAATATTGTACCATATCATATTTTATTTGATAAATTATATTATATTATTTTATATTATATTATATTATATTATATTATATTTTATTTTATTATATTATATTACATTATATTATATTGTATTATATCATATTAATATTAGATTACAATATAAGTATTATATCAATACTACAGATTTTACATTATTCATATACTATACTTACATTTATATACTAATTCTTGAATAAAACTTTTATTATTAAGCATTATTCTCTTTATTCGATGATAAAAGAATCTTAGAAAACGTTGCATCAAGAAGGCGTACGACTCAAAGGCATGACAAATATCCTACATCACTACTGAAAAAGTTTAGGAAATTTCATAAAACTGATTTGGAATTTGAAAAAAGACAACGTACAAGTAGCAGGATAGGCCACAAATCTCTGTACTAATGTTTTTGTCTCCGCACTAAGAAATTTTGCCCTTTTTATGCCAAGGCTAAGTCCAACCTAAATAATGGAAAACAAAATAATTATCATTCACTAACAGTAATGAGGACTCAAACCAGTAGCAGAAACGATATTGTATTTTTTTTATTTACTTACGTACCTACTACTACTACTACTACTACTACTACTACTACTACTACTACTACTACTACTACTACTACTTCTACCAATGCTATTATTACAATTATTATTATTACAATTATTATTATTATTATTACTACTACTACCATTAATACTACTAGGGCTTCGTTTCTTTGACTTAGAAACAAAAATACGAAAATTAATACTTTTAACAGAATAACTTAACTTCTACATAACAAAAGATGCATAAAAACTTAATAGAATAAAGCTCAAGCACATATCAAGCCTGCGTCAGAAACCAGGTTCATCTCAAGTGCTAAGTTTCTACAGCTCTGCTTTAACTACTACAACAAATTTGTAAGGGTGCAAATATAAATAAACTATCGTAAACAACTAGGAACCATGATTTTTAAGCACAAAAGGGAAGTTAGTGATGTCATTTAAACGAAGTTGATGTTCCTGTTAGACACTCCAAACTGCACCTAATATGCATACTTCCTTCGAAGTAAATCGCTACACATCCCCCACCAGACGACCGAAAAACTACACTCCAATATATGGTGACCTTTCGTCTGGTTGCTAATTTTTTCATTTGATGGAATAAGGTATTAACAAAAAAATGTCGCGAAAAAACTGTTTTTTACCTACTGATCAAAGTTTGTTACCTAGCATACACTACGTGTCATCTGAGTAACTTTGTCGACCAGCTTGCGTACTTTGCTGGCTCTGACGGCTTTAATGGTTCAAGTTTCAGCGTCTGGCAAGGCTGCCCATCTCAGACAGGTCATATGGTAGAGGTCAAGTTAACATGCTCAAGACTATTAGGAACTAAACCTTAATAACAAAAACAAACTAAGTTTAGCCATTGAACCCAGATGTGTTATCCCTACAAGCTTTAAAAAACAGACTCGTTCGAATTATACACTTTCTTCTTGACAATAGGTAACGAGATATAAGAGTTGACTCTCGTAAGCACGTAACGGTATTAACTATGGAGAGACTACGGCTCTGCTTAATTTGTGATCTAAATAGCATAAAGAAAACTAAAAAGTACTGATACATGCACAATTCCATTATTATCATTATCACCATCTGCAGCGTCATTAGGATTTGTAACATCATTATGTCTTCAATATATTCTATAATGGCAAAGGCTATATCTCCTTCAACAACATCGATTCAACATCGATTCGACAAAATTCGACAGTTCTTCAATAAAGACATGTCGAACTGCAGGAGAGCTTGGAGAATACTAAAGCCATTAACAAACTGACCTTGTATTTTTTAAGGTCATCTTTTATAAGGAGGACCAGCAAAATCGATCGTTCTGCATTTTTAAACAAATCATTAATGTAACCTGTTCGTTCAGCACAGCTTAACCATCTAAAGCGCTCATGCTGTATCGTGACTTTCTATCCTTACATTTCACAGCTGTTATCAGATGTAACGAACGCATATTCAATATATGCAATGTCAGGATATCCTTTTCCTTACAGATCCCACTCAAGGTGTGTACAGAATACCCAATATCTACCTCTGGTAAAACACCACATTTCAAAATAATTATTGCAAGCAAATTTAAGTTTACAGCAGATTAACTATTCCTAAAGCACAAATTGTCACTACTATTCACTGGACAAAAAAGCTTAAAATTGCAATCAATTATTACAAAATGCGGCACACCAAATTGCGTCCAAAAGTAACCTATTGCCATTAGTCTTGAAAAAAAATCCTTCAAATTTTAGAAAAAAAACCCAACTGGGTGGGGCGGTCTTGTACGATTTATTAGTCCTCGGAGAAAAGATACTGAAGTAGATATTTTAAAATTTCGCGAAAGAACTTGAGTGACTTGCAGATATTTGCTTGATAAATGGTAGAATAAGAAGCTCAGCTAGCTCAGAAAAACATTTAATAAAAAATAAGTGTAACACAGATTCAACACGAGAACATCACAATCATGATGCTGCAGTTCAGGATAAATACGGTTTGACAATACCAAGTACAGGTCTGTGTATAACCATGTACATTGAGATAAAACTTTGGTACTAACTACACTTGTAAAGATAAAAATTAATGAGCTACCTAAAATCTTATATTACACCACTAAAAATGGTAATAATAGGTAAAAATATTGTAATTCGCTAATATTACTTCAGTCAACCGCACGACTATAAAAGTGTGGTTGCCAAGTGTTCTCCCATCCCCCGCTACTTTGAGTTTTTTGTGGGGGCTCCGAAAGCCCTGAAAGAAAATAAGTAAAAAAAAAACAAAACATTTTTCCATCATTAATAAAAGAACTTTGCTTAATACTAAAAACTACAAAACGGTCGTTGAAATGCACACAAAGCATTCTGCTCGTGAGATCTTCCATTAATGCAAGGTTTTCTAACAATAAAAACCCTTAATGAAAACAGGCTTCCAGGTGTCCATTTGTAAAGGCTGACGGTTTCTTTCAATGGGTTTCGTCAGATTTTATAGGACTCATCAAATAAAGAACGAACTGGCGGCAACAGGCCGCAGTAAGGTATTCTTTCTTACTTTTTTGTTTGTCGTTTTAGACTCAGCGTGAGTTCCCGCTGCACTGAATTCAATTCTTTTTGCAAGCTTGCGTAAAACTTTTAATATTTGGTTGATAGAGAATGCAATAAAATGTAAGCAAACACTTACCGCAATAGTAACTGCACTAGTTACAGCACCAAAATAGCTTTTGATAAATCGTGACGTTGGAGTTGGCTGTTGTTAATAAATAAAAAGGATTAAAGCCCATACCATAACCATAAAACCACCATAAAAAATATCTTTCTTTTACAAATCAAAAAAGACAGGACAAAAGCAAAAAATAACGCTGTAGTAAGCACAGTAAGATGTAATTTAACAAATAAATCCTTCCTAATAATCTTGAAAATTCTGAACTTTATGGACTTAGAGGAAGCCATGGATGTAAGACCTTTATCATGTCATGAGTCGTAAGCTTTTTCCGAGCTACGTTTCGAGAGATACTTCTCCCAGCGTCAGGCTGACGATGGGAGATGTATCTCTCGAAACGTAGCTCGGAAAAAGCTTACGACTCATGACATGATGAAGCTCTTACATCCATAAACCCTTCCTGTTTGTGCCAGCAGTTTTGTCAATCAATGACAGTATCTTTGAAAGTTGTATATATATATATATATATATATATATATATATATATATATATATATATAGTCTTACTTNGTAGTAAGCAAAGTAAAATGTAATTTAACAAATAAATCCTTCCTAATAATCTTGAAAATTCTGAACTTTATGGACTTAGAGGAAGCCATGGATGTAAGATCTTTATCATGTCATGAGTCGTAAGCTTTTTCCGAGCTACGTTTCGAGAGATACTTCTCCCAGCGTCAGGCTGACGATGGGAGATGTATCTCTCGAAACGTAGCTCGGAAAAAGCTTACGACTCATGACATGATGAAGCTCTTACATCCATAAACCCTTCCTGTTTGTGTCAGCAGTTTTGTCAATCAATGACAGTATCTTTGAAAGTTGTATATATATATATATAGTCTTACTTTATACCCTTCATACAAAAGTAAATATCAAAAAGACTTAATGCAATAATTTCATGCAAAGATTGAAGCAATGCCATCAATATTAGTTTTAATGGATTGTGCTTCACTACTTATGTAAAATCATATTCACCCTCCCGTATTTTCTATATTCTTGCATGGCTGCTCATGTGTTACGTAGGAACTAGTTCATTTCGTCCCATTCATATTGTTTTGCTTCTGTGAGCCTTCTCAATAGAGGTAGATGAAATAAACAGTAAATCTTCTAAAAAGACAAGGTTTTTCCATTCACTGCCACTATTTTATGAAAGTTTTACCCAGCAGGGTTTACTTTACAATATCTATCACGTCCCGTCTTACGTATGACAAACGAAAATTACAGAAGGAGTACAGGAGTATGAAAAAAGCTATTTTTCACTTAACAAAGTCAAAAAAAGAAGTGATAATTAAAGAGCTTCAACTGTACTTTTAATCGGCATCTTTATCTAAATAATGTTTCTTTTACTTCCGATGAACTAAATAAATCTTCCATTTCAGTACATATTTTTACCTAGAAACCTAGATTTAGATTGTCTAATGGGAAGGGCTTGACGAAACAGTAGTGCAACCAAGTAAGGGACTGAGAGAAAAAGGAGTTCAACTATCCCGCCAACTGAAGAGGGTAGTAAAAGCGGCAAGTCTTGTATAAAAACAGCTCTTTTACTGAATAAAATATGTACCTGAGTAAATATTTGCGAAATAAATACACACAGAGATATCGCTCACACAACCGCACAAGAAAACGAAACATCATCTCGTTCAACCCGCCTTTCAACAAAACCGTCCAAACAAATATTGGAAAAGCCTTCTTAGCCTCATCGACAAACATTTTCCTACGTTCAGCAAACTCCACAAGATATTTAACAGGAACACCTTAAAACTAAGCTATAGCTGCACAGAAAATTTGTCACAAATCATCAAAAAGCACAATAAAAACATCATCTGCCCCAAAACAATGTCAACAAACCAATCCTGTTACTGCAGAACAAAAAGTCAATGCCCTCTTTCAGGAAAATGCACTACACCAAACGTCATCTACAAGGCAACAGTATCATTGACACTACCCACAGGAACACCAACACCACCTAACATCGAAAAGGCATACATAGGATTAACCGAAAGGCCATGGAAACACAGATACTCTCAACATATATTATCATTCGCCCACAGTAAATACAAACACAGCACAACACTATCTAGTTTCGTATGGGAAGCAAAGGAAAAAAACCTGAAAGCACCCGAAATATCTTGGTTTATCCTAAAATCAGCCGCCCATTACAACAACAGCACAAAAAGATGCCTCCTTTGTCTCACTGAAAAAATGTCCATTGTAACATACATCATCAAGAAACAACTTCTCAACAAAAGATCAGAACTTATTTCAAAATGCCGACAAGAAAACAAATTCCTCCTCCGCAACTTCATACCTAATGCTGGACGCAGGGAAATGTTTGTGGATGAGGCTTAGGAAGGCTTTTCCAATGTTTGTTTGGACGGTTTTGTTAAAAGGAGGGTTGAACCAGATGATGTTTCGTTTTCTTGTGCGGTTGTGTGATTGGCGTGGTGTAAATGATAGGCATGTTGGATGTCCACTGTTTTTGAGGCCAGCTTCGTAGTCGGGTTTGGTGTCGTTGAATATTTCTTCATTGGAGGAGATTTCAGATAGTCTCTTGCTGATGGATTTTGGGATTTCTTTAATAATTGTTGGTGGGTGGTTTGAAGAAGTGTTAATGTAGAGGAGTTGGTCATTTTCTTTCTTGTATGGGCGATATGTGGACGATGTAAGATCGAAGGTGATGTCAAGGAAGTCTACCTGTTTTAGGTTCGTCTTTATATCAATTTTGAATCCTATGTCCTTGAAAATTTTTATAATATCTTTCCTTGTTTTGTCTCTTTGTATACCGTTTGTATCTCGGAAAATGATTAAGCCATATTATATTATATTGCTCTGCTATATGCATTGAGCACTTTTTGATACGAATACACAATATTACACACACACACACACACATATATATATATATATATATATATGGGTACTTAAGTCTCCACCCAGTCAAAAAAATCTTTTCAAATACACTTAATATGTCACAGTATTTAATATTTTTCACTTGAAAGTAACATCAATATTTTTCGGTCTTATACTAACATAAATAAAATAACAGTAGGAGAGTTTTCAAATTTACACCTAACTTACAATATTTGCAACCAAAATATTTTCATGTCACTGTACTTTACTTTGCTTGCAATGTCATTTATACAATTTTCATCTATCCCTTGTTTCAAAAAAGATACTGTTTGTAAGGGAGTATCAGCTGTTTTCCCTCCAACAACATAAACCATTGAAAATATATTTGACAAAATGTGAAAATAAAGAAATTCATCAATAAAGTGAACCTACCAAAGTTGCATTCCGGTTAGCAAAATTGATGCCAGCGTTATGACTCTGATTAAGCCACTATTTGAACCGTGTTGAAAAGAAGAAAAAATTAGTTTTTGCGTTATCGTTTAAAACACAAAACTTGGGTTTGTGTTTAAAAAACGCAGTATAATGACGAGGATGATGAACAAGTAAGATGTGACATATTGAGTGGGTTAGAAAGAGTGGAAAATTTTTGTTGGAAGACAAATCTTCTGGTTCTATGCCAAGTCGTATACAACACGAGAATTTTTCAAAATACAGTGAGTGTTATTACGAAATAAATAATCTAAAAGGGTGGCAATGTATCAGCCTTAACGACCCTCGTTTCATTGCTCTTTCTTCTAAAACCTGTCCTACCTTTATTATATACTTTGCTTAATTCATAGACCTTACACCAAGGAAATCGGCTCTATTCTTAGCGATGTGAAATAGGTACATGCATTCAAGGACACAGGCACACGAAACAAAGTCTTACTCCTTTCTGTAGTCTGTCGTTGCAGTAGCCAACTTAGTATAATGTCTCTAGAAGCTTTTCAATATGACTCTACCAAAGAACTGTTAGTCCTTGGCAACTTCTCTTAAGCGCCTGCCTTTTTATTCATTCGACAATAAGCATTCTTCTTCTAAAGAACCATGTAAACTCTCAATAAATGTTTCAGTTAATGCCTTCCATACAAAGGTTAACAGGATAATGAACAAACATTAACAATGCCATTTCCCACGTTGGTCCTCAAAATGCACAACCTGGCAAGAGGTCAACGCGACTGAGCTCTACCTCGACCGTGGCAGATGGTCATCCCTGACGCTTCCTCGCTGACAAGCAACGTGAGAAGGTGAGAAGGTACTCAACATGCAAAACTTCCTTTCAGACGTCCACTACGAGGTGAGCGGTTTAAAGTAATTCAAATAAAAGTTCAATTAAAATAAAACCTTATGTTGGCTTACAAATGCTCTTAACCAATATCTTTCGAAACCCTTTGGTCTAGCAGTTTCCTAATCAGGAATCCTCTTCCACTTTTGCATTTCTATCTTTCTTTCAATTTTCAGATCGCTCTGTACATTGTCTCTTCTTCTATTTCTCAATTCTTTGAACCATTTGTTACATAAAATTACAGTATATTTTTCACAATTCTTTACTCCATGAGATTAATGTAAGCCACAAATATAGAAGTTTATCACGCCATAAGTTAAAAAGCTCTTTCTGAGCTATGTTTTCAGGGTTAGCCTCTTTATTTTCCCAGCAAGAAGTGCGATCTTGTGTCCACACCTTTAACTGGAAAAATAATGACATTATGCACCAAGAAACCAATACTACAACAAGAAAAATAAAAGAAACAATCCATTTTGTACAATACAGTTATCACATCAACAGTATATCTTACACTCTTCCAGAATTATGGCTTCCAGCGCTAAAGAAAGAACCACAACAGACACAAGATAGGTATGGCGCTACTCTTTAAAACAAATTGATCCCTGTCACCATGTAGGTTTGCACTGTAGCGTAACAATAGGAGAGGTATTCCTCGAAATGTAGCTCAGAAAAGGCTTACGACTTTTGACACGATAAAATTCCTATAGTTATACAGTACTATCAACACTATCACTATGTAAATATTATTATAACTATATTAATATTAACGATATTCCATAATGGATTTTTCGACAGCTATATCTATCGATTGAACATATATAAAAATAAATTATAAAAAAAATTCTTTTACAGTGGGTTTGAGAAAAAACACTGATATCTGAGATTAATTAAAAAACGGGAAAAAAGCAAATTCAGACACTTTCGTAACTGGTCGTATAACTACTTAAAATCCCATTCGTTTTAACTGCATTCAGCAGATTATTATAACTTTGGATTTCTTAAAAACACACTGCCTTTTTGCCATTGCCAGGTTTTATTTTGGATAGTTAAATGATTCTCTTACTTCGTTACTCTTACCACAGTGGAAAATTTCAATATATTTATTGTAAATAACCAATGTGATGTTACGTAAAAACTGAAACACCTAAAAAATTTTGTTCGACGCACAATGGTCGGGTAGATATCCAATTCTTTTATTTTGACTTGCAAGCAGGATCCTGGAAAGTTTGTAATTTACATTGCAAATGAGTAAATATTAAGTCACATTCACATGAAAATAATAGTTGATAAATCATTAAATAGCAAATCCATTCAGAAGCATCCGGTCTCCCACTATAAACAGGCAGAAGTAACAACTGTGGTCTTGAATTCATTTTATTGCAGTTGTGGTTTGAAAGTAAACCATATGGTATAGCAGGTTTCCCAGTTATTATATACATGCACAGTCAGCATTAACACAAATAAAAGCTTTTAATTTTCGATAATCTCGCTGGCGTTTCGAAAAAGAGTTCAGTTTTCCGGCGATTAAATTGATAATTAATTAACTACTCAATTAATTACTTCATTGTTTAATTAGAGGTAAGACAATTAATCCCGGGCCGTAACCAGAATATTCCGGGTTTGGTGGTCTAAAAAAGAATACTTGCTTCTCTACAGAATCGATGAAAACGTAGGACTATTCTGAGGGGAAAAGGGTAATACTCTAGCCTCACACTTGTGTTGAATATTTTTAACGCCTAAAGGGCGTTACCCTGAAATGCAATTTTCTCAAGGAAGTGACACATGACTTCCGTTTTTGTTGCTCGGCAAAATTTAGTTCCGGCTCCCTTTCACTTAAAGTTTTTACGCCCTTTCAACCCTTTTAGGTAGTTTTGTAATTTGGGGGGCGATTTACATTATGACCTCCGCCTGGTTGCCGCACTGTGATTAAAAAAACACCTGAAATTGCCAGGAAACAAGCGATCATTCATAGAACTAAGATAACTGACTTTTCTTCTTTAGCCTTATCTGGAGTAACCTTTTTTCAAATAAAATAAAAACAATTGTTACTACTCAATATTCGTAGTTTTCTACACAAAAATGAATATTTTCAAAAATCGTGCCAGTTCCACCTATCATAGCTTCGATCGTTCCTTCGATTACTACATTCAGACTTCAAAAAGGGTTCTCACCTGCCAAAAGATCACTTGAGCTAAAGATGGGTTTGGCAGCAACATCCCAACGACCTAAAAATAGATTACTCTTGATAACAAACCCCAGAAAGTCAAGCATTGACAATATTATTGATCTCCAATCAAATTATATGAATATGACACCAGAAAGACTATAATAAAACCTGTAAACAAAGGTCACCACAGGAATCCAAAGTGGTCTATTTTCGCAGGTGTTCTTTATCCAAAAAGTTATATACATAAGACAAGTACAATACTTGTGGACTATTCATTCACCAGATTATGGTAATACATAATCTAGATTTATGGCAAACTAGCACGGCAGCCAACAATTGACATTGTTATTGATCACAGGCGTGAATTGTTTAAAGAAAGACATTATTTGGCAGACGCAAGTAGGCACGTTTCTGATATGTGGTCGCTGGACGAAGTATAAAGTCGTCTTTTAGGTTTCCCTAACAAAATAAATTGTCAAAGCTATGCCTTTGACTGCTTCTCCCAGCTGTACTTTCTGTCAGATATTTATTTCATACTATCCACATACTCCGCCTGCGGCAGATTGTGCACAAATGTGGCTAATAACTTTTCCCAGCTGTCCAGTCCTGTGTGGATTCATTCACTTTATCGATGGTGAGACCAGCTTTCGAATTGGATTAATTTTCCAACAATAGAAAAGCCGGAGTTACATTCCTCTTCAAATATCAGGAAAACAGAATTATTCACAACACAGAAAAAAAGCTGAGAGATTATCTCCTTGTTTCACTCCTTCAAGTGTACTCACCTTTCTTAGAGTGTCTGCATTTGTTTTTATGGTTGCATTTGAATTGTCATAATTTTTTTTCTAACTGTAAAGTTTCTCCTGTTTGCACATGTGCCTTCAAGCAATTTCCATAAGCAAGATAACAAGACTATCGAAGCCTTTTTTAAAATCTATGATGGTTGTGTATACGTAGTTTTTAAATCCAATTGATTCTTTTATGATTTGTTCAATAGTATTCCTTCAAGGCTGATGTGCTGCCTGTGAGTTAGGAAAGGAATTGGAATAATAAATGTAGCTCTTAACGCCAGATGCAGTTATCCATATTGACAATCTGTGAGGGTGACAAAGAAGACTGATTGGTCTGTAATTTCCACAATCGAGCATGTTACCTTTCTGAAAAAGACTATTANTTCCATAAGCAAGATAACAAGACTATCGAAGCCTTTTTTAAAATCTATGATGGTTGTGTATACGTAGTTTTTAAATCCAATTGATTCTTTTATGATTTGTTCAATAGTATTCCTTCAAGGCTGATGTGCTGCCTGTGAGTTAGGAAAGGAATTGGAATAATAAATGTAGCTCTTAACGCCAGATGCAGTTATCCATATTGACAATCTGTGAGGGTGACAAAGAAGACTGATTGGTCTGTAATTTCCACAATCGAGCATGTTACCTTTCTGAAAAAGACTATTAGTGCACCTTTAAAAGCTTGTGGAACAAATATTTATCTAACAAACTCCAAATGTCCAAATTTCAAGAATTGGGCATACTAAAACGTCGCTCTTAGAAGACAGGTTTAGCAGCAATCCACATACATATGGCAATGGTTAACTGTGCTTTGTTAAAACACAAATTAATTTTGTAAAAAAAATTGGAAAGTACTTAAATAAATGAAAAAGAGTGAACAATAAAGGTATTTGGAAATAAATTTGAAGTTACTTATGTCATTTTTATACTAATCTGGTCTACAGTCTCCAGTTGGCAGGGAAAATGAAAGAAGGGAAAAGAAGGGGATGAGGGAAAAAGAGTGAAAAGAGGTAAAGAAAAGGGGAGAAAAGGTTCAGGAAGGAAAGGAAAGAGAGGGAGGAAGAGAAAAAGTTTGGGAACAAAGAAGGATAAATAGAGAATGGGGTTAAGACAGAGTAGGGAGAGGGCTGGAGAGGGCTGGAGAGGGCTGAGAGGAAAGAAAGAAGGGGGTGGGAGAGAGAAGAAAAAAGAAGAGAAGGGGAAGAGGGGGGGAATGAAAGGAAGTAGAGGAAAAAGGAACAGCAAGAGGGAAAAGAAACCAAAGGGCAGCGAAAGGGAGGGAAGAGGATAGATGCAATGGATGGGAAAGGGAAAGAAAGGAAAGGGAAGGAAGGGAAAGAAAGGAAAGGGAAGGAAGGGAAAGGGAAGGAAGGGCAAAGGAGAGGGAAGAGGAGAATAGAAGGAGGAGGGGCATAAAGATAGAGGGAGATTTAGGTAGCTTGTCATTAAACTCAGGCGTTAGCAAACGTTCATGAACTATTAGTCTAAATAAAATTATGTCTCCAAACGAATTGAAGCCAAGGTTTAAGTGCACTTACCGTAATTGTTCCGAAAGGAACAAAGCCTATTAAAAAAAGAGAAAAAAAAAGAAAAAAAGAAAAAGAGAAAAATCAAAGAAAGAAATATCTAATTCATCTTCTCATAGCGCTTTGTCTAAATGACCGGATTACTGCTTAACATTACATGAAGAATCTGAGAAGACCTACGTTGAGAGTAAACATCTTAACATTTATCTACTCAGATCCCGGTAAACACGTTTGCTACGAAGAGTGAGTAAGTACTAAATAGTGATCTGAAAATTCAACCTAAACAAATTGTTGGTCTGTGCCCCTGAAAACTATCGTGCTTAATGATTACTTCTTTTGTGTTTTTCCAAACTTTCAATAACTCTCCTGCAATTATTATTAATGAAAGTGCATTTAAAAAATTGCTCCTATCCAAGAATATTGCTGGCCTTATGCAAAAATTCAAGTGACTACGTCACTGTTTTTTAAAGATATACATTTGAAATAAAACGAACTGGTCTACAGACTTTACTTTTTCCTTTTTTCTTAAAATCCTTCTTTCTCCTTACTTCGAGTCATTTTTATTTGCACCGTAATATTTGGTGCCTCAAAAATCACACCTTCGACAACAGCTTGTGGACATTTCAGATTTCTCTTTCTTAAGTGCTTCAAGTGTCAAGTGTTGTACCATACACTTAAATCTGTCTATGAGTAAAACACGAAAAAGAGTTATGTACAAAGAGTACGACAAATACCTCGACTCTTTATAGATATGATTTGGTCCTTTAAAATCTCATTTTGAACATTACAAATTGCTGACCCTAGAAAGTTCTCAATTCCTGGATTTCAGGAGTTTCTGGTTTAACCCAACTATTTTATCTATTTCCTTTGAAATCCTTCATTCAAAACACTAAAAACTTAATTGTACCTCAATATCGAGGGTTCAATCCCAGAACCCAGTATCTAGCATTTTTGGCGTTTTTTACTTTTTGGTGCTAGGTGGTAGAAACTGTAATTGTCTTTCATTTGAACAACTGCATTAAGTCCAGTAACCAATATTTATTGATTTATTGATTGGAACCGAAATCAAGTACTGAATTTTGTGCATAAGTCACTCCAGGCAAAATGCTTATAACGCTCTTTTGTAAAATTATCCAAAAACAAGACACTTGGTTCTGGCACTAAACCTTCGATACATCTCATAGAGCGGAGAGATTTATCTCATGGAGCCGAGAGATGCAAACAGAGACCTAGAACATGTCCAACCAAATAGTTGATGCCATATGAAACGAAGAAATAAGTCTTGAGGCTAAATAAACAATCTGGAGTAAACTTCAGATACCCCCACTGGGAGTTTCAAGCCTTTTGTAATCAGAACTGGACGAAAGTGGCCGTTTTGTTCTGTCGCTCACATTACATCAGCTGCGTGTTTATTTATCCGTACAGCTGGTTGCACATGCCTTCAAGTAAAGGCCCTTGGGGTACTGCTAACTACTCAACTCGATTTTACAATGAGTTGCTGTTTGTTATTCAGTAAAATTGGTAAAATGTTCACTTCTTAGTGACTTTCTACGAGTTTTTTTCTCTTAAATTCTCCCTGCGAATCAACTTTCCCACTTAAAAAACTAAATTAAATATTCCACAGCAAATAAGTGCCTATTAACGTCTAAGTTATTCCATTAGTTCTCTAATCCTTCTAAGTATTTCTGTATTGGTCATCATTAAGTTTAAAACATTTTAATTGCATTGTATTAACAAATGAATATCAAATGTCATCAGCAACAGTGCTCTACCACATTAAAACATTTTTGTAGAAACATTTTTTCAAGTGATTTTTTGTATACAGTTGAAGGTTGTGAAAGATATGAAACTCTGAGTACTGTAAAGTTAGTTTTCCTTACTCGTACATCTGTTTTTATAATTGCATTGTATCGATTTTATCAATACTTAGTACTGTATCCTCTGGTGCTCCAGCCTTCCACGTCTTTTACAAAGAACTTAGAAAAAATCTTTTGGAATCTGGGCCAATGGTCGCACATACTTGTACAGTTTTTCTTCTTTATGTAAAACTAAAAAGTGTGCCGGTCAAAAAAACTTTTCCAATCAATGTTGCAATGAAGGTACTTTCCTTGTCCCTTTTTCGCAATATTAAAGTCGATTATTAACCATCACTAATTATGTGTGTGCATTTATAATTCCATTATCACAGTTATCGTTGTCAACCTCGTCGTCCTCCCATTCAGAACAATCATTAGCATTATTATCATCAGTTGAAAATCTTTATAGCAAATTTTTAACTGAAGTTGTTTTCCATGGTTTTCATTTTCAAGCTTTAATACACGGAAAGAGCGTAGGTGTTACCCCTTTTATCAATTATTTGAATTTTCTCTTTCCTTTTTCTTTCAAGGGAACCACTTCTAGATCGATAGACCAACAGAAAGAAATATGCTGGCTTGCAAAGATTAACGTATTACAACACATTCTGAAAGATTATGTTTCACGAAAAAACAAAGAATAAAATAGCCTGACATTAACGGCACACAGTGTTGAGTCAAAACGGCAAGAGCAGAAACTGAGAATGGTACAAGATGTGTGGAAATATAGGTGCTCAACATTACTTGGAAAGGCAGATAGCAGACTAAACCAATTCATAAGCACACGAAGGAGACCAAAAATCTTAGAATACGTATCAAAACAGAAAGAGAAATGGGCAAGGTATATGGCTTAAACAGGCAACCACAGTCAGGGATGAAAAGCAACATCAATGGCAGCAGTATGACGTAAGAATAAACAGACGACTGTGAGGTGATATTAAAGCCATGGTAAGGTTTAAATAGAAAAGGGCACCACGTGATCAACCGAAATAGTATATTTATCTGAATGATAATGGCAACGGTGATGAGGATGAGAAAGATAAGGAGGAGGATTATGTGAATAATATGATGACTAATTAGTTAAACTAAATGTTTTAACTGACAATACCTGACATCCGAAATGGCATGAGAATTTTCTTCCCCGTGTCGGGGTGAATAATTGCCTGAGAACAAAACAAAAAAAAATAGTTCAGTAATACTTTACTGCCATTTAGTTCTTTCACGCCACGCTAGCCATGTCGATCCGGTTATCATGGAAAAGCTTAATGCTTATAAAAATTTTCCTGCAATGAGATTAACATTCTCAATGTACTCAAGATTGGGAAGGGATTTGAAAACTATAATCACTTCTAAATCACTGTTAAAAAATTCAACTCGCGCCTATCCCATATGAATCTACAATTACCAAGCTAACAGTCAAGATGTGACTTAGGACGAAGTGAAAATCAACAAATGAACGACCTTCAGACAACAGGAAATCCAAAAATTACAGGGAAACTTTTGAAGGTGTATGTGAATAATGCATGACTATAAAAAAATCACCACATCAGCAAAGGTCTATACCTCTGATACCCCTCGTATCTTAATCTACCTTAATACAAATGCCAATATATTCTGGGCGCCTTCCACAATTCCAGTAATTTTGTTGACTTATATATTATTCATCGGCTAAATCGCTGGATGATCAATGGTTATATATATATATATATATATATATATATATATATATATATATATATATATATATGTCTGTGTGTGTGTGTACTTTTGTGTATTCGTATTAAAAAGTGCTCAATGCATATAGCAGAGCAATATCACCTGAAATATCTTGGTCTCTCCTAAAATCAGCCCCCATTACAACAACAGCACAAAAAGATGCCTCCTTTGTATCACTGAAAAAATGTCCATTATAACATACATCATCAAGAAACAACTTCACAACAAAAGATCAGAACTTATTTCAAAATGCCGACACGAAAACAAATTCCTCCTCCGGAACTTCATACCTAATGACCAATCGCATAGGACCTCTTTTCTTGATCAAACAGCCGAACACCTATTTACCCAAGTCGAAAGTAAATCACTCTTTAGTAATTTTAAACCGTATCCACATGGGTCTTCCTTTCTTTCTTCCTTTCTAAGAATACTAACGCATTGTAATACGTTACCACATGTAATTTATATTTTTGATGAGCCGCCCACTTTATTTGTTTATAAAAGCTTGTACAGTATTTGTAGCATTATTGCCTGATGATCGAAATATCGTGAAACTATTAGTTGCAATCACAGTTCTTATTTTTTNGACACGAAAACAAATTCCTCCTCCGGAACTTCATACCTAATGACCAATCGCATAGGACCTCTTTTCTTGATCAAACAGCCGAACACCTATTTACCCAAGTCGAAAGTAAATCACTCTTTAGTAATTTTAAACCGTATCCACATGGGTCTTCCTTTCTTTCTTCCTTTCTAAGAATACTAACGCATTGTAATACGTTACCACATGTAATTTATATTTTTGATGAGCCGCCCACTTTATTTGTTTATAAAAGCTTGTACAGTATTTGTAGCATTATTGCCTGATGATCGAAATATCTTAAAACTATTAGTTGCAATCACAGTTCTTATTTTTTGTGTTTTACCTTATGTATATATATATAATAATAATCTTTTTTGCTTTTAAGGATCGCGATTTCTTTGGATTATAGCTTCGTTACTTGAATTCACGCTTTAAAAACCGAATTCTATTCAGTACAATTATGATAATATCTTATTGGCTCAGTAATGCTTCAGTAATTGAAAACAACTCAATTCACACTAGCCTCGGCTCATTTCTTTTCCAATTATTTGAAAATTTTAATATCAAAATACGTACAAAGAATGAAAAGAAATAACTTTAAACCTAACAGTTCAAATACCATGCAAAAACATTTTGTTGTAAAAATTACAAAGGTGATTTCGAATTTATAAATTTATATGACGTATTCATTTATTTATATAGTTAGTGGTGTACATTTTGCGTTGTACTTTGGCGATCATGACCTTTTCACGCTTGTCACTTTCAGTTTGCCAGCCCTGTTTCAATTCAGGGATTCCTGCCTTTCCCTTCGTCTTACTCTATCTACTACAACCCTGCCTGTTTTGGTAGAATGTTCAAGCAGCATTTGGCTTACAATATGACCAGGTAATCTTATCTGTCTTCCTACTACTATTTGTAGCAGTTATTATTTCCGGAAAGTGTAGGTTTTGCTTTACCTTCCCTTTCCTTACTCATCACCCATGCTTGACTTTAACTCAACAACATTGACCACATGTAAGCATCTTTGTGTAATTCCTAATGATGCAGTTGTTTAACCTTTTTCCTGTTTCTCTTAAATTTTTACCTTTGCTATTCTGGCCTTGATTTCAGCATACGACTTCTCACCTGATGTCATTAACGTACCAAGGCCCACTGAACTGCTGAACTTGTGAACTCTTCCCTTTGGAGTTTGCGTTTGCACACTGGTACTCCCAGATACTTGGAGACTACGATTTCAGCATACGACTTCTCACCTGATGTCATTAAAGTACCAAGGCCCACTGAACTGCTGAACTTGTGATCTCTTTCCTTTGGAGTTTGCGTTTGCACACTGGTACTCCCGGATACATGGTGACTACCAAACTCAGTTTTCTTTACGTTTATTGTTAGCTCCGTGATGACATATAGGAATTGTACATGAAACAAAAAACTGACTGACACTGTACATCCAGGTTCATACACATGTCTCAAACCAGGAACATCTCCCCGGGTAAACAGAATATCTACTAGTACATAATATCATTAGGCTTAGCATGTAAATTAAAAGGGTTATAGTGTACTGAAAAATTCAGTAACGCAAACTGTGACACAGTGTAGAAACGTAGGATGATTGAAAATTGAAGAATGGTTTGTTGAAATATGTCATAAACTGAACCAAAAATATACCGTCATACAGGTAGAGTATAATGTGGTAAATTGGTGTCATGCAGTGCATAACAGTGCATAGCAGTGCATAGCGTAGTACTGTACAGTTATGGAATGAACAGAAATGGGTAGTTCTGCAACGAACTATGCTAAACGCCAAAACATGACAACGAATATGGTCTTAAAACCTCTTTAAAAGTTTTATATTCACAACTAATGACTAACAGTTTAATGGTAGCTACAAATATCTACCAGCGTTAAGTGTTAATTTTCTATTACTGCATCTGAACAGCTTATATCTCAGTCCCTATTAAGAGAGAAAGTTTATATCAGTACCCAGCAGTTATGGGTCATTTCCTCTTCCGCGAAGGTTATTTTATATACGTTTGAACTCCTTTCTGTTGCTCAAGGTATAGATAAAAGTAACACAATCAACATTGGCAAAGAACTGGCATAAGTAACAACGAAAAAAACTAACCTCTTTGATTTTCCTTGCTTGCCATAACTGAAAAAAACCAAACAAATATGTATGTATGATTTGCTTCACTTATAAATTTTCACCATTTGTAACACGCTACTACGGTAAAACAAGACTTGTAGCAAGTTTTACCTAGGTTCTACAATGCAGTAGTCAAATGTCTTAATTTCGTTGTATTTCAATAGTTATGTCTAACTTATCTACATACCTAATTCGTGATCGAAACAGCCAAGCAAAACAGCCAATTTTATGTGCACAAGACAAGGAGAGGACAAGTGTTCATGAGTTTTAGAAAAGAATGTGGAGAATACACCATAAAATACAGTTAGAGTTACTAACAAATAACAATAAAATTTCCGATAGATCCCTGTCGTTGGTGACCAAAACAAAACCACAAAGATAGCACTGAGGCACTTATAAAATGTTTATTTACCCTAAAAATTTTAAGCCTTATCCACAGGTAGAAGGTAAGCAAGGAAAATAATAACATGATATTAAGTGGGGGGGATGTCAGGAAGGGCATCCGGACAAAAAATTGCTCACTGCCAAAACGAAGTCCCTCTGAGGGGCACCATTTGAGCCTCAATTACCAGGGGAAAATGACGTTAATCCCCCCAAAAATTGAGGGGGCGCTTAAAATTGTAAAGAAAATTAATCCCAGGATATAAGTTTTATTGAAGTGGGTTTGAACCAGTGCCACATGGAAAACTACTTTAGCAACTGTGCTAATGGCACTATGTTGTTAATTCAATAATATTGTTTTTGCGCTTTAAGATCAGACAATTTTACAATTCGTTCCCTATTCCTGTTGGCGGATGGTAACCTAAATCTCATTTCCAGTAAAAAATCATCTTATGTCAAGAAATAGCAAAGTTTTTATCCGATTTGTCAACCCCGTACTTCTTTATTCTCTTTACAACTTCGAAACATGATTTACTTGTTTGGACACTGAATACATACGGGCACTGTCTGCCAATGTTTTTGTTAAAACTTAGTTTTGATTAGAATATCTTACTAATAACAACTTCTAAAAAGTTTCTCAAGTTTTCAAATTCAACCATATTGTTTAAATCACATTTCCTTCCACCAAATCTGAGCTTACGATCCTGCAATGTCAACAACAAGAAAGAAAAATACAATGAAATCCTTGGTTTCCTTACTGGTTTTGTATTACTTAAAAATCAGTGTTGTGGAATATCAAAGGGAATGATTTCCTCCACCTGCAGATGCCTACTAAAAGAACTCATCGAACTGTGTTTACATGAAAACTCTTCTGATAAAAAAGACTGCAATCCTAAAGGGTCGTTTCTGAAACTAAAGTAAAAAAAAATGCTAAAAGACCTAAATTACTCAATGGTTGCATTAATTTAATGCCCCTCACCCTAAAGAATATATAGTATGTAAAGTCACTACCAGAAAATGAAGTAAAATGTTGATAATCTGACTGATTGTGGCCAATCAATGGATACCTTCAGTTTCTGCATCTGAAACACCTCTAAAGTCACCCTCAATTCTATCATAATAATAATCATCATTATCGTCTTCATCATCAGTAGCAGTATTGTACGGATAATCATCATTGTGAGCATGCTGTGTTTAACTAATATGCTATTAGAAACATTTGTATTAAATATGTTGCTTTAATAAAATGCTTGCAATACATTATATAAAATAAATTTTTACCTCTTTATCAGTTGTGCCAGTTGGAAGCGTTTTATTTTCAAAAGACTTCAGCAATTGAAGAGATTCAGTGAGAGTTTTCTATACATAAAATAAAACATCAAAACCAAATTTGTGAAAATCAGTATACCGTATTGAGAAACTGGGCACTGATACTTCTGCTCCATTAGAAAAACTAATTCAGTTGTGAGAATATCAACTACCAAAGCTGTCTGCCATGTCTTTTATCAGTTTCAACTATTACTTAACACTTTTTCTTCAGTTCATTGGTATAAACAGAAGACCACAGAAAAATTTCCCGCCAGATCAAATCTACTTTGTCGCATTATAAGCAATCGATGGAGTGCTTCATTTGATGTCCTCCGAAAATCTGCGTTGTCGCTCTGCTACTCTACTGATGAGTACTGTGCCCCTGCTTGGTGTTCTAGCTCGCATGTGAAACATCTAGACTCTACCCCCAGTGACAGCATGCGCATCATCAGTGGCTGCACCCGCTCTACACCTCTTCGTTTGCTTCCCATCCTCTAAGGAATTCAGCCACCTGATTTGAGAAGAGAAAACATCATTCTTAAGACCTACACCAGAGCGCTCAACAGTCCATCTCACTTACTGCACCCCATAGCAACTGCTCACAGACAGGCTCACACCCAGAGGTCCTCTAACCTGAAGAATGCAAGACATTGCTCATAAATCAAACGGCAATTCTCCGGATCTATGGACAGCAGAGAAGAGGCAGAAGAGGTGGAACAGCACCGAGTGTAGATTGAAGCAGTACTTACGAGAGCCGTCAACTGAACATCTACAGTTCAATGGCAGAAGATCAATAAACATTGAGCCACAGAGGAGCACAGGGTGTGACTAAGTAATAAAACCCAGGCACAAATATTTTAATACCAACCTAAACCCATTCTATAAGTTCAGCTCCTGAATCAGAAAGCAATTTGCATAAGACTGAATCCCAAGGAATATCATCATGAAATTGTCAAAATCTATTCCAGTCAACCTGACCAAATTAAAAGTCTTACAAAGGTGAGGTTTGTCAAAATTTGAAAGAGATTCACTGACCTCTGCGGTGACAACAGCATGATCAGAAGATCCAAAAGATCATTATGATAAAACTATACAATGGTCAGAAACAAATTGAAATTTTCCAGAGGAGTCTAAATCAGTAAATCTTGCAGGGAAATCTGCCAGCTGTACAGAATCATGGGCAAGAGTAAAGTTGTAGGTAACTTGTGCAGGTCTATAAATCCTATAAGAAAAAATGGACCATGTCATGTGATCAGCAATGAAGTCACCAATGGCAGATGTAAGTAGTATGATGCTTGCTCAGCAAGCATCACACTACTTACTTAGGAATGGAGTCTAACTATGTCTCATTAGGGTCATAAATCTGTCTTGTCAATTTTGGGGGTAGAGGCAAGAGCAGCAGAGCTAATGAGTATAAGTATAGTGGGTCATAGCTCCTCCTCATCATCATATTTGGTTTTATGTCCATTTTACTTGCTGGCATATGTTGGATGGTTCAATAAAATGGACCTCCAGGCCAGTCTGTCCTTTACTAGATCTTTGGTGACACCTTCTTGCTTCAAATCCAATTTGATTACTTCCTCCCATGTTTTCTTTGGTCTCCCTTTCATAACAGCACCTTCCACTTTCATTGACATGCACTTCTTCACCCAATCTTCGTCATATTTCTCTCCATATGACCAAACCAGGAAGAAATATTTTCTGCATGCACTCACTGATGCTATCCAACTTTCATCTTTTCCTGAGATCCATGGAAGTTAGCCTGTCCTTCAGGGTTACATTACACATCCACTGAATCATTCTCATGTCATTTCTTTCCAAGCAGCTTACATCTTCAGCTTTCACTGGCCATGTTTTGCTGCCATACATCATAACACTCCATATACATGCCTGGTAGACTCTGCCTTTGGTTGAAAAAGATAGAACTCTACTGGTTAGCAGTGACAATAGTTCATGGAACTTACTCCATCCACTCCTCACCCTTGCAGTCACACCTGTATCCACCCCTCAACTGGTATTTATGGTGTCACCAAGGTAACAGAAAATCTCCAGTACATCAATTTTTTCACCATCAAGATGCACATATAGAATCTCAAGATTGGCACTTAGGTCTCCATTCACACACTTTTTGCAGTTAAAATCGGGGTTTTCTGACAACCTTCCTTTTATGCACCCAGTGCTTGCATGTAACACTGTATCAAGCAAATTTTGACAGTTGTCTTAGACACAATTTAGATTTTGAATTGATCTTAATTAGCAGGCTCCTAGTTTTCTTTATTGGCTAACAGTGAATACATAGATTTAATAATTTGTTGTGAATTATCTCTCAGAACTTGACACAAAAGAAAAATTAAAACAATGCCCTAATGCATTACAGAAAACTGAGACCCTGCCTTAGATCTTGGGTCCTTCTGTCCCGAAAAGAACATCAAACAGGAAGTACTTACCAATGGGCTCAGCCCTAACTAGAGCTTGTTGGTCTTCGACTTGCAGCCCATAGATTTTTAGGTCATCCCTAAAGGTGGGTTGTAATCTTTAGATTGGCTGCTGCTGCATGTTTGAATATTATGGCACTGGAGACTTTCCCTATGACACAGAGAAGAGTACCTCTCCAGTTATTAATTAGAAAGGTCTCCTTTCTTGGAAAAATTGATAACCTCTTCTTTACCAAAAGATGCTGGACCTCCTTAGCTTGAACAATAACTGCCTCACAACCTATTTTCACCAATTCAGCATCGATGTTGTCTTACCCAGGTGCTTTGTTGTTTTTGTTATCTTGTTGGCAACTTGGGCTATTTCCTCTCTGCTGACAAGACCCATTTCTACATTAAACAACTAAGGCATCAACAAACTGTCCCAGTAAATCTGTGTTTCAGGTACAATCTGATTTAAGCTTACCACAAAATGTTCTGCTCAGCATGTATCTTTCTCTGCTTCAGTCACCAAAGTGTACCCAGTCTTGCTTTTGAAAAGAACATGCACATGGTTGTCCTTGCACTCAGCTATTCAGCAAATCTGAACCATGTGTATGTGTTGTTCTTTTCAGCNTGTTATCTTGTTGGCAACTTGGGCTATTTCCTCTCTGCTGACAAGACCCATTTCTACATTAAACAACTAAGGCATCAACAAACTGTCCCAGTAAATCTGTGTTTCAGGTACAATCTGATTTAAGCTTACCACAAAATGTTCTGCTCAGCATGTATCTTTCTCTGCTTCAGTCACCAAAGTGTACCCAGTCTTGCTTTTGAAAAGAACATGCACATGGTTGTCCTTGCACTCAGCTATTCAGCAAATCTGAACAATGTGTATGTGTTGTTCTTTTCAGCTGCTACTTGCACCTTCATTATCTTCTATTTGATTCTGGCCTTTTTGTCTTTTTGACAGTTTCTCCTCATTGCTTTGTGAAGTTGTTTACAATGCACCTGAGGTCTTCTATCAAGCTCTCTGGTTTTAAAATGGTTTCCTGATGCCTTGAAGATGCATCACTTATCCATCAGCATTCAATAATATTTATATTGACATTGCTGTTTCCTTCTTCCTCTCCTATACCTGGCAAATTCTTGGCAACAAATTGCAATGACTGCCCTTCTTTTAAGAATGCAGTTATCCATCTGATTCTGGCAAATATTAACCTGTCAGCCTTTTCCTTGTCATTAGTAAAGTCTTAGAATCACTTATTAACAATACACTGGTGACATTCTGGCAACAACTAGGTATATTGTTTATGTCCAGTATGTATATAGGGCACCTTGCCCCACTAGTGACCTTTCCACTGTAATCTATAAATCTATTGCTAAATCTGGTGAAGGGTGTGCCTATAGCTTCGAACATTTTCAAGACAAGATGCAGTATCCTGGCCTGCTTGAAAACTTTGTTTATTTGATTTTTGGAAAGGTATTTGGCACTATTCAGTCCTTTATCTAAAACCATAAATAATGACACTACCTTTTACTCCAGCATTGCCCACAAGGTAACTAATTAGGAACATGTCAAACTTGCAGAAGATTATTTCAATCAAATGAAAACAAAATTAGTATCTTTCAATACAAAGCTTTATTTCCCTCCAATATTTATAAACAATCATTTTGATGTAACCTCTAATGGGGTTGTTTCTCCTTTTGAGGAATGCATATCAATGAAGGTGCTTGCCTCATTATTTCATTCAGATAAATCTCTCTTTTCTCATATTAAATCTGTTGTAAATCTGATTCTAAAAAGGTCTTCGTGCTAGAAAAAAATTTATGCCTGAAACCACTTTTTATCTCTATAAATCTACTATCTGTACCAAGAGTACCATTGTTATACATGAACAGGTGGTACCCCACCTCATCCAGATGTTCTTGATTAAGTTCAGGGAAAGTATTTCATTTAATGGGGCCAAATTTTTCTGCTAGTCTTTAACCTTCATCTCATTGATGAAATATGGCTTGTCTTAATCTTTTCTACAGGTATTATCATAAAGTGTTGAGACAACCTTTTCTCATTGGTACCACCTCAGTTCGTTACTCTTGTGTGACTTTCTTCTCTCAACATCTACATTCTCATCATGTGGTTGCTTGTCATCATAATAAATCTTTCTATGAATGTAGTTTCTTTTCTGGGCCAGCTAGATTATGGAAAACTTTCCCATATTGTATGACTTGAACATGATTAAATCCAAAGTCAACTGTTCTCTCTTGGCTATATCTTTTCTTTTTTTCCTCTTCTTCTTCCATATACTTACTGCCTTTACATTTTGTATAGGTTTTAATCAGTGAAAAAACTCAATTACAAAATAGAAAACATTATTTATTAACATTATTAATATTAAACCTTTTCTCTCATTTACTTGTCATTTACTGTAAAATAATTGTAACTGAAAAAAATAAATGCCCTTTCACATCTTTGAAAAATTACCTAACCAAATGCCAATGCCCTTTTTCTCCCAAATATATATTCTTTTAACCATTAAGTAGGACCAGAATGGCTTTGCATGGAAGTGAGGTTATTTGAGCTCAAAACCCTCTGAAATAAAAGCAAATAATTAAATCTTCCAAATTAATTTTTAGTCCAGTAGGCACTGAGACTAACCTCCTTACAAAGCTAATGTGGTAATCCTCAACTTGCTGAATTAATTTATGGGTAGCACATGTTGTTATATTATCCAATTGTGGTCAAGTCCAGTTTAATAAATTTAAAGAGTAATGGAGATCAAATAAGAACTAGCATAAACCTGTATCCACAATGGCCACAAAAACTTTCTGTCACAAGACTAAAGCATGGTCCTTAAGACTAAGGTTAGAAAAAGAATGTGGCTGTAAAATGGCTAAGTATGTAACACATGTCTGCCAGGTGCATTCCTTAAACAACCTTCTTAGAAGACTATTTCAATGTGTATTATCAATTCACAGTGAGATGGCCATTTGCAAAGTAATCATTGCTACAGAAGGGTATTTAGTACTTACCTCAGAAACCAGTAATGTTCTTGGATCAACCACATCAAAACATCTCTGTAATCTCCCAATGTATGCTCCCTAAGAAAGAAATTCAAGTACATCAAGCAGAAAACAAAACAGAAAGGTCTGGCTCTAACCATAACTTATAGAAGATTTCAAGTAATTTAATAATTAAATTAGCTCCCAAGTGGGTGAATGAAATGGTATGAATAACTACAAGTTGTACTAACTAAGTTATCTTTACAAACATAGGATGGAGAAAATTTCAAAATAGTGGAACTCTGAATAAATATGTGTTTATTTTTAGAATATATTTCCATAATTTTTCAGACAACCTGACAGGTACTACTTAGTATGACCCAAAGCCCAAATTTTTGCAAATTACAACATTTCTCTCCTAACTATCTAGCCACTAATGTATTGTGATATCTCTGTTTTTCATGGACAATGATGGAGTGGTTCATTTTTTAAACAAAAAGATCACTTTATTCCTTAAAGAAGATAAGAAGATAAAAGAGATCACTGGTCACAAAGCGTGAACAAAAAAAGAGGAACAAAGAAGAGGAACAAAGTTGCAGGACCTGATGATACTGTTAAAGAAATGTTAATAACATTAGAAGACTTTGGAATTGAGAGCTGGACAGAGCTGATAAATAAAGTGTATGGTAGTGGTAAAATACCATAAGATCTTAGTAAGTCAATCTTTATTGCTTTGCCCAAGAAACCTGATGCAATAGAATGTGAGTTGCATTGAACCATCAGCTTTATAAGTCAAGTAGTCAAACTGATTATGAAGATCATTATGCAGTGGGCTTGATGAAAAATAGACAAGAGGTAGGTAAAGAACAGTGTGGATTCATGGAGGATACTGGTACCTGAAATGCTATATTTATGGCATGCATGCTTTCAGAAAGAGCAATACAAATGCAAAGACATCTGTATGCTTGTTTTATTGATTACACCAAAGCATTTGATAGGGTGCAGCTTTGAAAGCTATTTAATGATATTGAGGGATTAGACCTGGTCAAGAAGGATTTATGTTTTACATGAAATCTATACTGGCATCAAACTACTTGTATGAGAATAGATGGCGAGATGAGTGATTACATCATTACTAAGAGAGGAGTATGACAGGGATGTGTGTTTTCACCTGATTTATTCAACCTCCATAGCAAAAATATTTTTGAGGCATGGAAGATTTGGACGGATTTTCTGTAGATCATAATTTCAACAATGTACAATTTCCAGATGACTCAATACTAGTTGCAGGCTCAGAACAAGGTTTACAAAGGTTACTAGATAAAAGAGTTGTGCACAATACAAGGGACTGGAAATAAATTGCAACCAAAGAGCATGCATGGTGATATGTAAGAACCAAAGTCCAAGATGACAGTTGTGTATTAAAAGTGACCCCATACAGCAAGTTGACAATTTCAGTTACTTAAGTAGCTATATAACAGAGAATGTAAGTGTGATCTGGAAATCATGAGGATAGGTATTGCAAAAGAAACTTTTGAAAGATTAGGGGAGATCTTGAAACATTGCAAAATGTCAATGGATACAAAGAAGAGGGTACTGAAAGGTTATGTAACATCTATGCTGTTTTATGTTTGTGAGAGTAGGTCAATATCAACATAAATGCAAATGAGAATAGTAGCTGTTGAAATGTGGGTTTACAGGAGAATGATGGGTAGACCATCAAAAAATGAGGCAGTTTTGAGGAAAGCAGGAGCAGAACGGTGTCTGCAAAAAATTATCAGTGAAAGGCAGAAAAGGTTTATTGGACATATCACGAGAAAGGAATGGCAGGAAAATCTTACCCTGACAGGTTGTAGTGAAGGCAAAAGGAGAGGAAGACAAAGATTAACATATTTGGGAAGTCTCAAGTGCCATGCGGAAAAGTGTACATCAGCAAGTGAGAAGGAAAAGGGAAAGGCTGGAGATCTGCTACATATGATGAAATATAGGAATCTGTGGAGGAATTTGATCGCCAACGTCTGGAATGGATATGGCACCTAGAGAGATATTATAAACACCATAATTCTTTTTTCACAGCATGAAATTCATAGCATTGCTTTGGGAACAATTGCTCAGTTCAATACATTTCTTCTTTTACGATGTTGAAAACGGTAGGCATCAATACACTTGTTGGAATATGAATATCTAAAAAATAGGGTAGGTCTGTTTACTGGGCTTTTGGAGTGGGCGTGTAGACATTTTCAAATAAATCATTAAATGTGTGTGTATTTACATACCTGGTCAAAACGTTGTTTGCGTAGTGAAAACGGTGGATATACCATAACTGACACCAAAACTTGTTCGTAAATAATTAGACAGAACTCCAAATAGGGTTAGTACTCTGCATAATGTTTTAATTGGTACTGGTTTTCCGAGTTGGTTGGGGTCAACAATTTTTACAGCCTCGGTTTCAAATCATGTTGTGGCGTCTGCTGTCTTCTTTCTCGGCGTTTTCACTGAACTTCCAGGTCTTTTGACAGACAGGACGTTGCACATCTTTCAAACTTGCCATCATCATAATCGTCATTCGACATCATCGTTATCTTTCTCCATTTCCAGCATTGTTGCTAAGTTGGAGGTTATGTAGCTGCTTCCTCCATAGTGCGCGATCCTCTGCGCCCTTATTTCTCAACTTTAAAAGCCTATCTTTGTGCACCTTCTCCATTCACCATTTCAGTAGTCATACTGCTGATATGCTACCTTCTATCCCTACTTGCCATATTTTCCTTATTTTTGTGATTTCATAGTCCATCCGAAGCAAGTGGCCACACCTTGTCAAAGTATACAGCATACCTGTCATCCGCACTGAAGTGAACAGACTTTGAACTTTGTGCTATGGTCGTCAGAGCAGTGTCACGGAGGCACTTAACAGAACTATCAACACAGAGGTGTCAACAAATTTTTTGTTCTTTCCAGCGCTGTGCAAGGAACCAACTTTTCAGAACCATACTTCCTTAGAAGATTGAATATAGGAAAGCAGAGGAAGAGCTTGGGAAAATGGCAATCTGAACACTCTCATTGATGAGAATTCCTCAAGAGGAGGAGGAAGCTCACCAAAGTTCACATCAAAATGATTGCCTATGAATATCGGAAGGACTCATATTTCTATTAAATGATATTAGTTGCGTCGTTCCCCTACTAAAAGAAACCACCTATCCCGTAGCAGGCCGAAAACTCAGAATTTTTTGTCAAGTTTCTTTAGTTGCCTTATGGCCAGTGCCAGAGATCAAGATAGAGTCATCAGTATAGAGGTTGGTGAAAGGAAGGCTATTGACGAATGAAGAGAGATGATGGAAGAGAGTTGGACCAAGAATAAAATCTAAAAAACTCTAGCATTAATGGAGCACTATACTATATATTATAATAATATATAGTATAATATATAGTATTTACAAATATAAGTACAAATAAGGAGTTGTTGACATTTTTCTTTAGTTGGCTCCAAGATAGTTCAGAGGTCTTTATCAATGTTTTTTTATTTGAGATGCACAGATGCAGGGTTTTCATTTGTATTTCAGGTTGAATCTGATCATTTGGTTGCAGTCTCATACTAATAATTCAACTCCCTATCCAAAGATAAAATATGCTTACCAGTAGAGCCAAAAGCTTTGCTGCTTTGTGAATACAAGTATTATAAAACATTAGATATTACACATACTTTGTACTTTCTATGACACTGTGATAAAGACCGTAAGTTCTTACAAGTTTGTAAATAAGTCGGCTTTAGGAAGGAGGAGAAAGGCATTAAATTCTACGACCCTTGCACTTCGCTGTTGGGTTCAGTCAGTAAGATAAAGCGTATCATCTTAGTTCACGGAAGAGTCTTCTCCTTCTTCTTCTTTCGGCTTTTCCCTCAGGGGTCGCCACTGCTGACTAACGCTCTCCACCTCTGTCTGTCCGTGGTGTCGTCTGAGAGGCTCCATCCACCCTCATGTCATCATTCACCGAGTCAGAGAACCATCTCTTCGGTCTCCCACGCTTCCTCTTCCCCGGTGGTGTCATTTCCATTACCCGTTTTCCCACGTACTCTTCGTTCGGTCGCATTACATGCCCAAACCACTTCAACCTGGACTCTCTCAACTTCTCCCCCTGTCTGGCCACCCCCAGTTTGTCCCGCACTGTCTCATTTCGGACTCTATTCATCCTTGTTTTCCCAAGGGAGAACCACAACATCTTCATTCGTTCACTTCCATCCTCTTTTCTTGCCATTTCGTCACTGGAACTGTTTCCATGCCATACATCATAACTGGTCTTACCACTGTCTTATGTATCGCTCCCTTAACTTTATTTGGCATGTTCTTATCACACAGGACACCTGTCACCTTACGCCAACCGCACCAGACTGCCTGCACTCTCCTCTGCACCTCTCGTTCGTAGTCCCCGCTATTCTCCAGCGTCGATCCCAGGCACTTAAACTCATCCACTTGATTGATCTTGCTTCCGTCCATGACTATCTGTGTTTCACTCTCTCGATCATTTAGACACAAAAACTCCGCCTTTGGCCTGCTTACTCTCAGTCCTCTCCTCTCCAGTGCATATTGCCATCTTTCCAGTTCCTGTTCTGCCTCCTGTTTTGTACGGCAGCATCGTACAATATCGTCGGCAAACATCATGCTCCATGGTGGTACCCTCCGTACTTCCACAGTAAGGTTGTCCGTTATCATAGCGAAGAGGAAAGAACTGAGTGTGGAGTCCTGATGTAATCCCACGTCAACCCTGAAACCTACCGTTGTTCCCATTGGACACCTAACCACAGTCTCGCACTCTGAATACATGTTTTGAACTGCTTTGATGTACTTTTCTTGCACTCCTGAAGATCGCATGCAATACCACACTTCTTCCCGGGGAACCCTATCATAGGCCTTTTCTAGGTCTGCGAACACACATACTTAGTTCACCGAAGAATGTTACCGTTAATTGCATCGCAAAGCCTTAAATTGTTTATTAGTACCTTACTTATCTTAACATTACTTATCTTAAATGTTGGGAGATGTTTTTCTTTTCCCTTTCTGAACATTAACCTTAAATATTGATAAAATCCCTGAAGCATCAAGTTCAGAAAATAAGATGGTACAGGAAGACGATCCAAATGATGAAGATAAATATTTACTTTTAAAAAAAGGACTTGAGCATATAGGCCAGCTGCTGGTTCTAAATGAGCATGATGCAAAAATATAAAATCAACATTGATGATTGCCAAATTTACATAAACACTTGAGAAAAATTTAGCAACTAGTGTAAGAGTAAAGGACAGGTATGCATAAAAAGACAGGTTAAAGTGAGATCGTATGAAGTAAATCAACAACAAAATGACCAAACTTTGCTATAGTTTCAAGCACCCAGAGAAACAACAATTCGGCAGAGTAGATACAAGTCCAAAGAAGGAAAGAGAAGATGATGCAACATCTTGGACTAACCAACCAAGCAACTGAAACGCACCATTTATTCTTTCAACAAATATATTGTAAACATTTGTTTAGTTCATTGTGAACATCAGTTAATCTTGTAAAAATGTTTGTCACTACCCAAAATTCCTACATTGAAGGCATGAAATATGGTCTGGTACAATTTCTGTGAGGTTTATTTTTTAACTGTCAAAATAAAGAAAGTTAGATCAATGTTTACGTATAATTTATTGGAAGTATTTTTACATGAGTCAGGAAATAAATTTTGAGATAGACAACTTGAATCTATCGGTAAAGAGTCACTAGTACTACACTACAACATTAGCTATTTTTCACAGTTTACATTTTGTAGTATCTTTACGTGCAAGTATTTTACTTAGCTGGATTACTTGTTGACTGTAGATTGTAGGCTAAAAGACTGTTGAACTGTGAGGAATGGTAGAGAATAAGATGTTCCAGCATTATGATGAATAACCATTCTTTGTCAAAAAGAATCTTCTAGCAAATTCACTAGCAAAAGGTGAGAAACTGTGAGTTAAAGGTATTATAAACAGACTGCTTATTTAATATGGGATTATTTGGATTTCTTAAAGATTGTGAAGATTGTGAAGATTTTTGTCCTACTTAAATTTCTTTAAACTATATCCTTTGACCTACTGATAGAACAAATAAATTGTATCCATTATCGTTTTGCTCATTTCAAACTTACAGTATAATGGTTGACACAAGAACTTCAGCACTTTTAACTTTAAACAGTAAAATCTTTGCACCAAAATTCCCAATCACCTCAGTCAAGTTAATCAAGACTGAGACCTTTAATATAATAGTAACAAGAACTGCTCTTCACTCACTCTGCTTTAGCAACCAGGCTTTGAGATGGCTGTAAAAGCACAGTATAAAGAAATACTATTCAGAGTCAGTTGTTTCTTCGACTAGCTTATATATATACATAAGTAATAAGATAGGACAGAATAGAAAAGACATTTGTCTTTGAGAGATTTGGATTTGAAAATTGGAAAGCCGTGATTCCATCACTCATCAGCTTTTATTAGTAGGACATCATGAAACATTCTCATACGTCAGTTACTTTTTTCTAGAAATATTTGCTTCACCAATTTAGGAGTTTTCTCCTCCTTGTCTTGTAATTTTTCTTCTTGTGGCTGAGGTTTAAAAGTATGATTCCTTTCTACTTTTCTTGTTCTAGAGTCAACGTTTCTCCAACGATTCAATTCAATAACCAAGAATTTTCAATTTGCATTTCAAGCATTAACAAATAAAGGAGTGAGTAAGACTCCTTGTTTTAGAAAAAGTTGGAAACAGAACAAGTTTGAATTAGAACGAATAGTTAAATAACAAGGCACATACAATAAATTAGTGGGGTTTAACTGTGTGAATTTCAGTTGGGGCCATAAAAATGAAATATGTATTGCAGGCTTGAATAATTTTTTATTGTAAAGAGGACCTGTTTTATTCTTGTAGGTTCAAACGTTTCTAACAAACACTTATTACTAACATCATGCAATCACTTGTGTCAATTTTAGTTTACTATATTTTCTATATTTTTAAGTGGTTCGGAAACAATATGAAGTATCAATTACTTTGGGCAACATCTATTTATTACATTTTATCTTGGTTTGTCAAGGAGTTTCCCAGCATTCAAGAATAAAATGCCAATATTCAATAAGTTATTTGCGTTTGATTTCCCATCTCTTTCAAGTTTTTTTGCCAGTTTATTAACGATATCCCCGAATAGCGACTTTTTCGGCTGTTTTTTGCTTTGGTATTATGCATAAAACTGTTACGTTTATATTTCTATTCTTCCACGCATTCAGTAAGAAATCTTATAAAAAATGGTATGATAGTCTCTAAATGAAAGAGGAATCATCAATGTTGATCATGTTTGTTCTCTGTACGTCTGCCCGTTTTCTGTACGTCCACAATTCAAGAAAGATGTAAAAAAATTGCTCTATTCTCTCAATTCGAATCTTACAGCTTTGTAAAGGAACTTTCTTAATCTCTCGCGAATTTTTATTTTGGGGGAAGGGAGTAGGTACGATATAGTATTAAATAAAAAGGAATGGTGATTAGAATCAACCGTGGACCAACGTTTTTGGAAATAAAAACAACACCAAAAATTACTTAGGGAAATACTTTCTGGTTATACGTCGTAGTTAGGAAGATGCACTAAGATTTCGTTCAAGGTGCTTATTACTCTTCAGGGAAGTAAATGGTTTTTCTCATATCTTTCTTGAGCCTCCATTTATCAGTTCTTATTGAATTGCGGTGAGAAAGTTTGTCTAGAATGAGTGAGGTTTTTACCTAAAAACAACATTCTAACAATGTTCTATTTTCTGTTTGCTCTTATTACCTTTATGTAGCAAACACTACCTTTTTACTTAATGAGAGTTGAACGAAATGGATGCGCCTTTTATTTTTACATCACAAAAAACAAGCGATATTATATTACCCACTGTGCAAAAAAGCTAACATTTTACTCAGGAATACGTTCTGATGGACACTTTTTTAATCTTTGCCCAATTGAATTGATCGAAAGTTCTGAATAGGTACAAGATTTTGAAGATTTTAGTGCAGTTATGAAATTTTACTTCCATCATCACTACGGTTGAGATCACTTACACCAGCAATTTCTTTGTTTGTTTGGAGTAATCTTATATGCTATCTAACGTGGTGACCATATCAAACTAAGATAACAAGGATCACTAGCACTATGATAGTTATCAGGATCAAATTGAATATAATTGTCTAGGGTTCGCGTGTGATTCAGTTTTGTGCACAGTGCATTACTGTTCTATTTCCTAGGTCAAAACTCAAATGTTCAGCTGAGGGCACCTGTTCCTTTGTTACCCAAATTCCTGTTTGCTTAGCATGTTAATGTTCTTTAGAACGCTTCTCATGTATTCTTTTTGGCTTTCCATTGTATCAGGCATCATATTCACTACGCAGGGTCGTCGTGAGTGTGGTATTCCCAATTTGCAGCAACCTTAAAGTCTGTATAGGTAATACAGTAATCCTTCGAATGTTACTAACTTGAAAGATCTGACTTATCACTCAGAACGAAAGTCTAAAAAATACTCCGCAGACAGTTACTTTGATCTCATATACCATTAAGAAGAAGACTCGGAAGGTGATTTTTAGAAGATATTGTGAACTTATTTAAATCCTATTATATTTACGATTAATTTCAGGAAGGTCGGCTGTACTCTTATTCTCCCAAAAATAGGTTGGCATTTTTCTCAGTGACTATCAATGTCATTTAATTCCTCTTGTTTATGATGACACAAAAGTCTCGTCCAGAGACTAAATACCTTACACTGTTCATAGAGTTTTATGTTAGACTGTGTTTTATTAATTCATAACAAGCAGTAAGATATACTGTATTATTTTTTTAACAAAGTTCTATTAACTTCTGCATTCTAGGAAACAAAAACAAGCCTCCAACATTATTTTTCCTTCATTTTTGGTATGTTTGTACCGATTTCTTTGTCGATTATTCATCCAATTTTAGAAGTGGCATTTTTATTTCAGTCGTTATTTCTCTGAAGAGTTATGATACCTTCATCCTTTCATGTAAATCTAACGGGTAATGAATTGTTTCTTCAGTTGATTTGAATAATCCATCCATGGAATTGTATTTACAGTTGATATGGCTACTCGAGTGAAAGTCTGGGTAGTGATCCAAACGGGGTAACGCATATTCCTCAAGCTTTTGTGCTGTTGTATCATTTTCACTGTTATTAGAAATAGGAAACATGCTTTGTCCTCCTTTTCAAAATCGTACTTAAATGTCTCTTTAGATTGTTAAGCTATCCCAAAATGCCCTTCAAGAAGCTTTGTTATTGTTAACAAAGCTACCATCCATTTAGATTTCTGGTAAATTTAGTGAATTTGATAATGTATTTTATACCGTAATTTAATGATTCTGTATAAAAGATTTCATTAACGACAGAAAATTTGGCTTGCTTCTTGTCCCATCGCAAGTTTGCATTGCCAACTTTCCTTCGGATTGGAACTTGGATGGGGTAACCAGGATTTGGACCATACAAGGTAAATCCTCAGCTCATTGAACTGTTTTGCTTTTGTTTAGATTAGTATTTTACGTAAATAACCAAACTCTATACGAAATACCTCGCCCTTTAAACTTACAGAGAATAGATAAACATATTGAAGACCCTTCAAATTAAGATAATTAATACAAAGAGATCATTTGAATAGTCAACAAAAATAATTACAGACGTCCTGCTATGACAGCCATGTTTCTGAAGGATATTCTGATCAAGACAAGACCAACAATCGATCATAGCTTCATCATATACCAGAATTATCAAAAGCATGGAGTCTAAGGGAATAGTCTATATCACAACTCCCCACACACACACTCAGCGCGTGCTCGTACGCTGAAACAGTACTTGTAACAATGGCATTTGTGTTTCATCTGATTTTAACACGAAGTAGTTTAGAGACATTTCTTTGCTTGTCAGATCTACAAGTGGTGTTGGTGACTTTATTTACAAACTAACTCTGTGGTATAGACGTATAAAAGCTCTAATTGGTGACAAGGTAAAAGAACTTGTTATTGAAGTTGACCGCATCAAAGATAATTTCAACAGTGACCGTCGCATTTTATCTGTCTCCCATCTCCAAACAACTGACCAGGGATAGAAGGATAAGCTTGAGAAACACACCAAGAAAGGCCTCCAACCACAAATGTGATGACTGGTACTCGTTTATTCTTTGCTTATTATGCTTCTGTAAAATTGACACCTCATAAAATGATCTAAGGTCGTAAAACTAAGCTTCCATTGGATCTGAAGCCACCGAAAGTTGCAAGTCATGTGGAATCTGTAAATACCGTTCTCCAAGACTACCTCATAGAAATACGGAAAAGAATTAAGAAAGAAGCATTCAGGAACATTGAGAAACCTCTGGTAAAACACAAGATGCACTGCAATCAAACACAACATGCCTTGTGACATTAAAGTTGGAGATGTAGTTTCTATCGCTAAAAATAAAGAGAACCCACCAAAATAGAGACCAGAAGAAGCCATTCCTTACCTTTCTTACCTTTTGCTCCATTCTCCTTGTCGGGTAGTAGATTTTTCATGATTATATTTCTGTAATGCTGATCACCACGCTAGTCTATTTCTTATATCAAATTTCTCCAGGTTACAGGCCTTCAAATCTTTCTTGATCGTGTCCTTCCATCTATGCTTGGTGCGGCCACGACCCCTCTTTCTAACTATTATCATCTCATATGCTATTCTAATGTCCTCCTTCTCGTCTCTCCTGCTAACATTCCTGTAATATTTCAGTCGTCTTTTCCTCGTGAAATCCGCTATTGGGACCACTTTTGCCTCTTTCCTGAAAATTTCATTCTGAGGTGCAACTCCAGACTTACATCTTCTTTTCCTGGTTCTAGGTAACAGGTCATGTCTCGTTCCCATGCTGAAGTTCGCGGTGGATGACAGTCTTGTAGATTAACAGTTTCAGTCTCTTGGGAACCTTTTTGTCCCAGAGCACCCCTCACATCTTGTTCTACCCTTTACCAATTTGCAGCTCTGTCTAATATCCACCCTCTTGGTATATCGTTCCTAGATACGTAACGGTATTACACTGAGGAAGTTGTACTTTATCTGTAGATCCATACTGTTTGAGCCTGATGTTTTCACTATTCCTTGGTGATGACAAGTATTCGGTTTTATTCCAGCCGACCTTCAATCCTACATCTTCTAGTCTACGTCTTCATTTCTCCAGCTTCTGCTCTAGGTTTTCTGCCTGCTCACCACATATGACCAGATCTTGCGCAAAAAGGATTGATCAAGGTGTTCCATCCTCACAATCTTTGGCTATTATATCCACTTTATTATGAACAATAGTGGACTTAAAGCCGATCCCTGGTGAAGCTTAACATTCATTCCAATCTTTTTTGACACCCCTGCTGTAGTAACTACTTGGGTAGTCCAATTTTCATACATGTTGTTGATGATTTCTATGTATGCTTTTGGTACTTACCTCCTTCTCAAACAATACCAAATGAGTTCTCTTGGGACTGCGTCATATGCTTTTTCTAATCTACAAACACTATATGCAATTCATTGTTGTATTCCCTATATTTTTCTTGCAATATGCGAAGGCAGAACGTTTGCTCTGTTGTAGACTTTCCCTTTTGGAAGGCATACTGGTTGCCATTAATCTTTGTAAGTTCTCTCAAGCGAGCCTTGACCACCCTATTCAACAACTTCAGACTATAACACAAAGGCTTGATACCCCTGTATTTTCCAGAACCTAGAGGATCTCCTTTTTATTTGTAGACAGGTATGGTGTTATAGGTCCTTCATATCGATGGCATCCCTTCTTCAATGCTATTCTGAAAATAGGCAGTCATTTAGTTGGTTCCAACTTTCTTAAAGTCTTTAATCAGTTCAATTGAGAGCTCATCTAGACCTCTGGTTTTGTTGGCCTTCATCCTTTCTTTCTGGATCTTGATTTAATCAGCTGCTGTGGCGTTAATTGGACCTTGGATGGCTTCTGCTGCTGAAAATGGTGACATGTCATCCTTCGTATTCAATAGTTGTTCAAAATACTGCCTCCATCTGTCCTTGACTTTCTCTTCTTTGCTTAAAATGCCTTCATTCTTTCCACGCACAATGTGGATTCTGTCATTGTCTTTCGATCGCCTCTGTCTTGTTCTTGCCAATCTGTAGATCTTCTTTGGTTCGTTTTCTTATAGGTCATTGTACAGCTCCTTGTGGCTCCTTTCTTTTGCCATTTCACACTCCTTCTTACAGATCTTGTTTATTCTCCCATATTTCTCTACGTCCTCCTCCAGACCTGAATGTTTCCACACCTTAAAGGCTTGTTTCTTGTGTCTTACTGCCTCCTGCATCTCACTATCCCAACACTAAGACTCTTTTTTGAGGTATTTCATTTTACTACTTCAGGGTCGGTCCCTTTCCATGTCACTAGTACCTCACGATCTTACCCTGTATTTTATGTCCTCCCCCTCTTGTCCCATCAGCTTCCACCAGTTTATTCTATTTTGTTGCTCTATCTGTCTTTATCTTCTGCTTGTCTTCCTTTTCACATCCCTTTTGTGGAGAATAGACTGATAAGATGTTCAATGCCTTCACTGACGTCACTAGTTTCATTACCGTTATTCTTTCTGACATTCTCTCCACCGCTATCACCTTGTCTTGCTACTCTCCTTTAAGACATACTGCAATAACATTTCTTGGCATCCCACCCCCACTGTAGTACAGCATATATACTTTATCGATGTTCCTGACTTTCCCTCCGGCTTTTCGGCCTGTCCAGCTTGTTCCCTGTAGACAGAGTATATCTACTTTCCTTCTTCTTACCATTTTGCTATTTCTCGGTATTTCCCAGTGAGTGTTCCTACATTCAGATTGGTAGTCCTTACTTTGGTTGACCTCGCTTGTTCTCAAAGCATCGAGGGCATGTAGTAGCTGCGCATCGCTTATGGGGTTTGTTGTAGCATTATCTTTTCAATGTTTCCAGCATGTTTTTTGTAGCATGCTTTTACGGACCAGATGCTCTTCCTGACCTCCATCCTCTATTTTTATCCGGTCTTGAGACCGATAGGTGAGTCAGCTGGCGTGCTGAGCCCCTTGGCCACATTAAAAGCCTATATGTATTGGAAAGTACATTGTTGTGGACTAGCTGAGTAAAGAACTCTTCAGATTACAGGCACAATTACTTAACATTATGAATAATTAACTGTAACCTGGTCATTACCACTATATTCCTATATTAAGTAGTGAAACTGGCTTTCTAGTACGATTATGGGAATTTCAAGTCCATGGATTATTCTAACCATAGGTTGTGGCTAAAGGTTAAACAAAGTCAATGTGTATGTCGCATTTAATCTGTTGTTTTGGAGTCAAATTAGCCGTGCTTCATCACATGGAGCCGATACGTGATCGCAGATAATTACAAAATAGAGGTGGGCTGATTAGGATATTTTCTTTTTGTTATATAAACTATTTAATCTGTGTTTTTGCTAATTAAGCCTCGTTTTACATTGTTACATATACAACTCACTTTTGTTTCTACAAGTAAAGAGGCAAAGAGAATAACTTGTCTTCTACATCCCAGATACCTTACTCACTAACGACTTTTCCAATACCAACGGCAAAAAGCGAGGAGATTACAACTGCCCTTTTTGAGAATTGAGTTCTCTTCTTACAGCTGTGGAAACCAGAGGCACCGTAGGTCAAAATAGGGAGAGGTCTGTGATAGGTCCAAGCTGGAGTATTATCTGAACAACAATACGCGCGATAACCTAAACACTTCAGTCATGGATTGAGATGAGAGTTGTGCTGAGATCATATCCACAGCTAATTTCCTTGGTTGTCATGTTAGTGTGCGCGGCAACCAAATCGAGGACCTAACGTAGCTGAGATTCCATTGCTCCTTTATCCTTCAGAAATTTACTGATGCCGGAATCTTCTTTGAGAGCAGCTCAGATGATCCTACAATTTGATTTTGAGCGTTGCGTAGCTTTAAAATTTAGAGTTGTAATAATGAATTACAGTAAAACTTTTTGTGTGTTGAAATTTCCCTTCAAGACATACACGCCTTGCTGTTAACCACTTACAGTGGACTTCGCATATTAAATGTTAAAAACACAGAATCTGTAAATAAACTGTCATTTCTTTTATCTATTCTGCTCTTTTAAATTAATTTCTTTTCTGGACAGCAATCATATATTTTATTAATCATAAAAATTATTCCTACATCTTAACAAACTTACCTTCCAAGCACAAACACGCAAAGCGAAGCAAATTTAAGTTTTCGAATTTTTACAGAGACATAAGTGGGGGTAAATTTAGGCTGGGAAGGGTAAGGGTTGGCTAGCAAAGATGGAGGTAATTTCAGGCTAGCCATTTTCCCTCCGGTACCTCTAGGCCACCCAGTGTTTACCCTGGGGCAATTTTTTAGAGAATGTAAAACTGGGCTGCAACACTAAGATTCCACTTTTATCTTTGCCATCATTTTCATTTTTTCCTTCATTGCCTTGATTGTTTTTTATTAGGTATAGTCACAGTGACGTTGCTCTCTTGCATTTTTAAAAACCAGTTCTGCATGGCACAGTCTAATTTTTTAAAAGTAGCTGCTGTTCATTTGTTTTCTTTTTTTCCCCAAATTTTTTTATCCACTGATTTAAAGAAGTTGTTTTCGTTTGCTTTTATAGCATCAACATATCTTATTGAATTGGAACAGAAGATATAATCTGCCTCAGCCTCCAATAGGGCTTTGTATTTAATTGACAGACTAACAGTAGATGGCCTTTTTCATCAGCCCGCAATGAACCCGATCCGGTGCGGTCAGTGTAAGTGAGTACCATTTTGTTTCCAATAAGTCAATTTTTGAAAATCGATGTTTTGTTATGGTATTTTCTACTGAAACGTTTGAGGTGAAAAGATTTAGGATCGATTTACATGGAGCAAAAATTATAAGAAAAGAAGTTATTGTACTTATGGGAGAAAAGTTGATACATGGGGCCGGAAATCTTTTAAAACTTCTATAAATACTTTTTTATAAGAGAGAACTTTTCATAAGACTTTCGAAGAAAGAGCATATTCCCAGATGGGCTATTTGTTACTTTACATTGCTGACTATGAACATATTTCTGTGGCGGTTCTTAAAAATAAGTTGCATGCGCTTATTTAGAACAACAAATTTTAGGTTTTGCTTTCACGATAGCCACTGCCTCGGATAGACGCATGTCACACTTCTGTTTTATACTCCACCGTATGGAAATTTGATGTTATTGTCTTTCAGCTACCACACGTGTTTCCAAAACTGAGGTTTCATAGAGTATCTCAATAGCTTATTTCATTAGTGTTTTGTTAAAAATTCTCTGACATCTACGTTCCGTTGTCAAAAATACTTTGCCCATGTTGATATTCATTAACTGAAAGTGTGCTGGCTTAAACCAAGCTTATAATTTATGAACCTCGTTTCCATTAAAAGAAAAGGCAGGTATTCTTTTCTTTCCTATTTGCGTTTAGGGATGGTTAAGGATGGTTCTACTGTGGTGTTGGTGTACATAGGGATGTCGTTTGAGTTAAAGAAAAAGTTGAATTTTCCTGAAAGGGTTCAATTTTGGCGAAATCGAAAGTGACGTCAAGGACGTTTGTTACTGTAAGGTTCATCTTGATTTAGACAAAAAGCCTTTTAGATTTGCTATAACGGTCATTTATTGAGTATAGGTTATCTAACGTCAATTAAACAGCTCGAAAGTATAAACTATTTTCGTCTGAAAGCGACCGTCCCGTGTCATCAGGAGTCAGCAGTATGTAATGACGTCAACAGTGACCATGGGAAATTCCCAACTATTTTAGGAAGATTCTAAACATTTTAATACTTTCTAGAATATTCCTTGTAAACAGAAAATAGCCTTAAAACGTTATCAAGGTGTTTTTAAGCTCACTTCGAGCTCTGAAGACACTGAATGATAGTTTGTGGTCAAAGTAAGTGAGAAGTGTTTCCTAGACTTTGCTCCAAGTTATAATTTATATTTTCCGAGTACCAAATATTCGAATTGCTTTGATATTCACAGTACGGATTTAAAGGTTCATGCATATTAGGAACACAACAAGTAGTCGCAGTCGACAGGATTTATAACCTAGCAGGAAAATTAAGCAGCCACTTCACAACTCCATTGTTGGAGTGTTTTCGTGTCGTTGTGACCTCAACTAGCACCAATGCTGTTATCTTACAACCAGTGGTAAAGTCTAGCAATTTTACAAAACTAATAACGTAGTGGTTACTCACCCAATCAGCCTTGTTTGGACCCTTTTTTGTTTTACAACCCACTCCTTGAAGATCCGTTTTGACATCCTCATGGAAATTGTACTAATTATGATGTCGAAATGTGCATGATAACCTCCTTACTGCCTACAAAAATCAGTTTCCCACTTTTTTTGGGAGTTATTTGAAGGCTCCTCAGTATCTCCTGAGTAAATAAAACCTCAACAAAGTCAACGACAACAACAAACATGCAAATCATCTGAAATTTCTTTATTCACAAAAACCATTACTCCAAATACCGCTCACCCCTAGGTATGACCTCAGCCTTTGGTCTCGGCCACAATTAACGAAAGTTATATTCAAATGAATTTGGGATTCATCTAACAAGGTTGAAATCAAAGATCTTTTCATACTCATGCAACAGGAAATACAACAGCAGGACCAAAAACACTTTGAGCAGCTCGATCGTTTAGTACAGATGCTTGGAAAGAGCACACCTGAAATGTCGACACAATGGACTGCGATAGCTACGCCAAGGTTTTCCCCCTTTGAATTCACCTCCGAATAACGGAATGGCTGGAATGGTTATTGGGTCAAGAATTTTTGTTGGAGCACATTGTGTACTTTAAGACAGAAAAGCTCAAGAATTTCTGACCAATCAGTCTTCTACTTTATACAAGCTATTAGCTTACCTGGCTAATTAACACATACCACGTAGAGGGGTATTAGGAAACTTACTCATGATACATTTGTTAACTTTCTAAAGGACCAAAGCCATCCAAAGCGTTCCATCGTAAAGTAAAGCTTCAGCTTTGGTAGTAGAAGGCAGAGGAAACCTGGAGACAATATTCAGAAGGTGGCAGCTTGAATACATCAGGATGCTGCTACCTGTGACTTTTTATCAATCAAGGACCTGCAGGATAATAATTTGCCCCAAAGTTTCATTTTTTCATAACTACAAAGCTATCCTGAAGACACTTTAAAAAAAAAGAGGAAAAATTGGATTTCGCTAGGAATATACAAGTCAATTTTGAAATGAGAGATGGAGCAAAAATCGTCAAAGAGACAGTCTATAGATCGAAAGCCAAGGTTATAAACCTGATGCAGGAAAACTAAACATAAGCATCTAGAAGAAAAAGGTACCAGAAGGACAACTTGAATAAAAGTCTAATTGCTCTGCAAAAAGAAATAATCAAGCTCCGAAATGGTGCTTCAAAAACATAACCTGCAAATTCACTAAGAAAACTGGTCATCTCGAGGCTGTATACCGTACTAAGCAAAAGCAAAAGTTCAAAGGACAAGTAAAACGGATCACAAAAGGAGAGCTTGTCCAAGCCACACTTGGAGACACGATCTCTGACAATATACCCAAGCTAAAGATTTCAATTAGTGTTCAAGGAAAGGATTGTAACATGAAATTAAACACAGCAACGACAAGTAACTAAATATGTGTAGATTTGTGGATGAGACAGGGAAAACTTTGACTACAAGATGTCAGCCGTCGATATGAGTCGTCAATAAACATAACACGATTTTTTGGAAACATTCCTGGCAAAGGTGGAACTTCCTGAATGAAAAAAGGAATATGCTATTTCTCTTATCTTCTAAAATATTCCTGACCTAATCCATCTGGGCACTATTGGAGTTGCATTAGACAAAGTGATAGGTTTAACTACTTGAGCTATTTAAAACAAGATAGTTCAGTCAAAGCGATTTTCTCAGGACTTAAACAGAATACTCAGTTTAAACGTGCTTGTTGGAGCCTGTGAGACAAATTTTCTGACTTTTTCAAGGATGATTTAAGATATTTAAAAGACATTAAGGTGGATATTAGGTTCAAATCAGATGCCAAAGTAGTTTTCCGAAGCCCAAGATATATACTGGAAACCAATACTGTAAAACTAATATGGGACCCCTTTACTTCCGATTTCAAAATCACTACTCCGAAGTCCGTTGGAATAAAAAAATTCGAGTAGATGATGAATATTCACTTACAGTAAACCAACAATTAGAAGCCCATTGACAACAGATATGGAACCAAGATGATCTCATGTGAAAACTGGAAGGAGATTACGGATTCACAAACGTTGATTGGGCTGATGGCTATAGTCAGATTCAGAATATATTTGAAAGTCAACGACTATTTGTACTAAGTACACATCGAGGAGTGTTATTGCAGTTATGATTACCTTTTCAGATGAAACCTACACTGAGATAGTTTCAAGAAATTATGAAGCAGTTAACCAACGACCTCCCAGGAGTTGCTGCATATTTGGGCGATAATCTGGGTAGTGGGATGAATGGAGATATTTATCTTCAGAAACCTTCGTGGACTGTTGAAAGGTTTATATGAGAAGAAATGCCTTTCTGCTGAACCTTTTGTTGAATATCTGGGATGCATGTTATCCTAGGAAGGAATTTCCAAGGGATCAAACATTGATGCTGTTCTCAACATGCCACAGCCAACTGATATCTTGAGCTCTGAGTCATTTCTGGATCCCATTCAGTGATACGAAAAATTCTTACCAGATTTATTCCAATGTGCCACAGCCACTATTTTATGTAATCATTTACCTAATGAAAGTGAACTCCCAAGTCCTAATGTTTTTACAGACACTGACAAGTTTACAGCGCAACTATGGCTAAATTCAAAAGGAGGCTTTGGCAATTGTCTATGGACTCCTAAAGTTTTATCAGTACCTAATTGGTCGACATTTTATACTTGTAACAAATCAAAAGCCATTAATGCCAATTTTTGGAGATAAAAAGTAAAGTCCCTCTTTAGTTCCATTCTGTCTGTCTGGATGGCAATTGTGGATAAATCAATGAAATCGAATATCAAAAAACTATTTATCATGACAATTCTATTGCATTGAGCCGTCTTCCATTGGACAAAGACCAGGAATCTTATGAGGAGGAAAGAGGCGAAGATTGTTCAGGCAACTAAGGCTACGATATTAAAGCAAGGACCAGCCAATGATTCCATAATTTCAACTGTGATGCGGTACACATATGAGGGTTGGGCATGTGAAAACTCAAACAATAAAAGCAGTTCTCTGGAAATGTATCGGAAACTAGCAACCTCCTTTTCTATGGACTGGTCTAACATTGGTTCTATTAAAGCTATAACCAGAAACCGTATATCTTGTGCCGAACATCAAAACAATCTTCCTAAACTATCAATACATCTCTGGATACTACCAAACAAGCCATGGATGAGAATTAAGTTGGATTATGCGATAAACTGCACAACATACAGTTGGCGTTTAACAAAAGATACATACTCAAAAAATCTTTGTATTCATCTGGCAGCCTCTGCGTTTATTAGAGCCATATTTTTTATTGGAAGGGAATTTTGCACGTACCCTTATACCTTGGTGACTGAAAATGGCTCAGAATTTACGTTAGAAGAATTTCAATTCTTGGTTAGGAAAAGATGAATCAAGCATATTACCAGTACACCCTGTCATCTTCTTACAAGTGGTGCTATCAAGCATTCGGTGCAAATATTCAAGCAACCAATACGTTGTAGAGTAGTTCTCGCGAATAGAAATTAGCCTTAAATACGCACTCTGACCCTTTGAGATGCTGATTGATATTTTGTGCTGAAAGTAATACTCTAGGGAGTGTTTTGAGTCATAATTCACATTTTCCAAGTAAGAAATATTCGAAGGACTACGGTATTGACAATACGAATTTAAAGATACATGCACATCAGGAACACAAGCTTTAAATAAATTAATGATTTCTTTTTAATTTTCAAATATAGCTTTTGGCCCTGTGTTTTGCTTTATTTCTTTGAACTAATACAGTTGGGATATTATTTATACGATTGTTGGCTTTCTCATTACAGCAGAGTTCTTTTCATTCGCTCCAGTTAACTAACGGTTTAAAGGGGGCAGATAACCGTGTGTCATCCAAAAAGCTATTTCTTTTTTGTTTTCTCTTCCCATAAAGAAATAAACAAGTATATGAATATATATTGTGGCTATTATTATCCTGTATTACAATACAGTTTCATTGCAATTGAAAATAAGATTCAAAACAGTAACGTCTCCTTTGAGATTTCTGACCACCATGACCATAGTGTACAGAAGAGACCTGGAATTAGTCAGAACCGGTCTGAGTCAGGTGTGAGGTTGTACATTACATCTTGGTGTGCGTATATATACTCTCCGCTCTTTTATTGACTTCTAGAGTGATGTAGCCTGCAGATAATCGGGGAGTATATATATATATATATATATATATATATATATATATATATACTCCCCGCTCTTTTATTGACTTCCAGAATGGTGTAGCCTGCGTTATTAAATGAAGCAGGTTTTTAAGAAATAAATTTCTTTTATTGGTTTATGGATTACTAAAACATTCTCGCCCCTCTTCAAATGACTATCTTAAAGCGTAGGAAAAAATTTAACTTCAAGCAGTATTTGAGCTGGAAATAAAAATTTCCATTTAAGAAAATAGTTATAAAGTCAAATTGAAGAAGTTGTTATTAAACGGTGGGGGATTGATTTCTTTTTCCTTCCTATCTACTGGTTAATACTAAGTAAAAAAAATACAATTTTGGAAGAAAACGAAATGGGAGTTAATATTATAATTTCAATAGCAGCTGAGAAGAACGAAATTCTTTTACTATGATATACTTTCTATTGTTTTAGATAGAATATTTCCAGTTGGTTTTAATTTGTGTCCAAAAATGAATTAAGTTATGTAAGGTTGAGCTGCATTTAATAACTTTGAACATAATTAAAACCAACTGAAGGAAGGCTTTTAGAATATTGGTTGACAGAAAAATAAATTTTATAAGATTTTAATAGCTAATCAGCTCTAGGCATCTAAATAAGAGATAATACGACTCAGTGCTACCACTAATTAGGATTCCAAGTTGAAATCCAGGATCATCAGCTTGATTATCCTTTACCTAGGCTGAACCTAACTGGAGGATAATACTGAAGAGAAGATTGTATTTAGACAGGCTGAGGAAACATTTTCCTTAAGGACCACCCTTCATAGAGGAAAAAAGATAGGAGTTGAACATATGGTTATTCTTCGTTAAAAGGGCTTAGTCTTATAGCTCACAAACAATGCACTTTGGCGTACTAAATAAACACTAAAATGGGATAAGGGGAGTTTAAGCCTTTTCCTAAATACCTTGACTTTAAAACTAACTTGCATTCTTATGATGATGATAAATAAAGAGTTTAATGATATTGGAATGTTGTATTTTAAATGTTCTATATTCCGCTTTTCTTATTTGACATAAAAGCTGATTTTAAATCTCCCACATTGGACCAAATGTGGAGTGTGTGAAACATAGCCTACAACAAAGGTGTAGGTGTAAAACGTTCCTGTTGTTTAGATGGTGTGGTTTGCTTTTTTTCTTTGTATTTTTCCTATAGGGTCCTTGTTCTGGATCTGGTTTGCTGTGTCTGGTACAGACTGATACGTGGGATCCACCTTTTTCTTGTAATATACAAGTTTAATTATGACTATTTTGCAAAACAGACAAAGATAGTTTATCAGATACTGACATTGTTTTTAAGAAATTCATAGAAACAGAAAATTCTTTGGTATACTATTATAAATCAACTGCCCCCAGAAAGAAAGTAAGCAATAAACATTTTCCTGGCAAGCTAATAACAATGGTATTGGCATTCAGGGAACCTCACTTTTTGAAACCCTAACTGGTTTTTGATGACTGACACTGGAAGATGTTATTGGTTGAAACAATAAACCTCATCTAGACGGAGGCATGACCTCATGAATAAGCACTGCCATGCCCATAGACAAAGGTTTTAATATACGAATAAAAAACCGAAAAGAAATATATTTGCACTGTTTACCCTCAAACTGTAAAATCTAAGATAGCTGAAGACAAATCTAAAACTTTAATGTTTACAGATTACATAAGTAAAGCCTTTAGACATTGCACAAAAATATATGCTAGTCTTAGAGACTAAGAAGAGAGTGAAAACACAACGGGTTTTTTACAAAGAGAATTAAATTATTTGTGCTTTCATCCTCTGTGCCCTACTCGGATGTCAACCCTGCCATTTCTAATATAATCTGTTCGATAGTATCAGTTATTCTTTCGCTTGGCTTACTCTGTGCCTGGAAAACTTTTTTATTGGTGAAGGAAGTTAAAATATTCTCAGTTGTTCATTACAAAATTGTTTAATTGATTTGATACCCTCAACACTTTCTTTTCAAATAGATCAAGCTCCGAAATGCTTTTTTTGGCGGTATGTTTCCTAATGACTCAATATAACAGAAATAAGTACTGGTTTAGGTAAAAGCTTTATTTCTCTGTATTTAGTTAAGTAAAAAGTCCTCCTTCCGTGCGTTCCGACCGCGTTTTTCTCCCGAATCTCTTTCTTGCGTTGAAAAATTACAAACTAAAATTAACCCTTAAGATGTGAAACATGTCAAGGGGATGGTATGGTAAGGACTACAAATTTGACAATGGTACGAATTGAAAAAGTGGACATTTGATACTTACAATTTCATGACGTATCTTAGTAATACTGCAGTTTTACCAGTGCCCCATCGAGAAAGAAAGGTAGACACCAAGAATTTCGGTTAATGATCTATATATTTACGTAGCATCGATAGCTCATTTGTTAGGGTGGAAGGCTATGGGATTCATGAGCATTTGATCAAGCATAATTCTTTGTAAATTACATTTACCACTGGTTTTTATTAGCTGAATCAAAGCTTCAGATCCAGTAAGATTACTTCTACTTCGATAGGCCAATTTTGTCTAGCTTATGTCATTTGTATAAAAACCTGTACTATTTCCAAAAGCGCTGACTATCCCGTCCATTTATTTATGCCCTGACCTTTCTCTTTTCGCCTCAGTCTTTTAAAAAAACCAAAAACATTCTGGGAAGTGAACTTCTTTAGTTGTCATCTCTGAAAACCATTTCATGTTTTCAGAGAATTGTCTTTCCAATTTCCTTCTTTTTATGTCTCTTTATTCATTTTATTTTATTTTCAAGGTCTTGGAAGCATTACAGCAACATAATAATGTCTCAATCGTCTTACTTGTCGTCCAGTCGCCTATGATTTATGGCCACATGACAATACCTAGCCAACACAACCCTTTACAATACCTCTTCTTATTTTAATAGACAGTTTACCGTTTGTAACCGAACCTTTGTGCTTCCTAAAGGCATTGTCAGCAACTATAGTCCTTTTACTGTCCTTATTCAAACACTTGCCACGACCACCTTACGTCAAAAATGGGCAATTATTTCACTTACTTCACAATCTTCATTTCTCTGCTTACTTTTCCTTTTTGAAACCTTTTTTTCCTTTTTTCTCTGAATAGTTTTGATAAGACCCAGAAACCTACTTGCTGTCGTAAAGAGGGTATTAAATTTTTGAGCTTTTTGATAGAGTTAGAGAAAGTAAACATTTTAAGTATCATAAAATAACCCAATCTTACACCTTAAAATATACTCTGCAATACAAATTTAAAACTTTTGTCGTTCTTATATTTTTGTCGTTAACATTGAGTTCTTTTAGGATTTTCAACAACTGATCATAGTTTTCTCTACAAAATCCCTTTTGATAGTTTAAAATGTCAGCTGAACTTCTTTCTGAACTTGACCTCCTCTTTTTGCTAACGGTCTCAAAATATGTAGTGTAGAATAATTAATGAATTAATTAAAGGTGACAAGCGACAATCTAATTTAAAACACAGTTGATTGAGAGGCAAATCAAGGCTTTACTTTTCCTTCGATTTTATACAAATTTCTGAATGATCTAAACGAAGTTAAAACAAAAAATTATTTTAGAGAATTTTTGTATTCTTTGTTTTTTAGCGCAATACAGGGCAAGTCATTTGACATTAGGTCCCATTTTAACTACCTCTTCCATAGCAATATTTTCAAGTTGCGTTTTAAAGAAAATTAAATATATAATTTCCATAACATAGTTAATATGTGTAGAGATGATCAAGACTAGTTAGGACCCAAAAGTAATTACTTTATATCTTGGGCTTCTATCAAGTTGTTGTTTTGCCTTGTTAATGCAAAAGAGAATAAAACGTTTGCTGCTTCTGACTCAGTTGCACTTGTAGGAGAGTACAAATTTAATATAGCCAGTCTTAAACCGTATATATCCAGAGTTCATGGTTTTTTTCTGACAGCTAGATGTTCTGAGTGATTTTCACGTTTCACGTGTGGTGTTAATAGTAATGTTACTCCGTGTTCGTACTCACGTTTATGTCCACTTCAAATAAGTTGCCATCATTTAATTTATTCTTCTTTAAGCGTTATCATACCACTTGGTACACGCCTAGATTCCTGTCTGGCTAGTATATCAGTACCAAGTTTACTAGTTGTTTGGATCAGTGTTACTAAAATTATACATTATTGTACTGTACGAAGATTGACGGTTGCAATGCGGATATTTTTCTTATGTTTTTCTTTATCTAAGTGACTGTCATTAATACGTTTTTGTAATATGGTATTGTGGTGGAGAGTGAGAGCCAACAGAACCAGTAGCATATATTTCGATCTTAGCCTGGCTGATCAATGAGGGATGAGTGTCTTGCCGACACGCGCGACAGTCGAAGATCTAACTTTCATTTTTCTCTGGTATGATAATGAATATATGCCAATGATTTCTCCATGATTCCGGAAGTTTTTTATCCTGGTTTTTCCCTTGAGACATCACCTCTGCCTTGCTTGTAATGATCCTATAAGGGAAAGGTTATTTAAAGGTTCCGAACAGTTGCCTTTTGCCAGAGCTACAACCTTTTATTAAAGTTACCGGTAGTCGTCACGAGAAGGTCGCGGTTGACTTGGGAAGCAGAAGTTATGTAGAACGCTTGGCCATGCACTCTTTTCAAGTACACCGCACCTCAGTAGATTACCTGTTGTGAATAAACCTGCGCAGCTCCTTTACTGTCAGAATGTATTCCGCTTCATGGTTGTCAATTAAATAATGACTTGATTGATAAGGTTTTCGAAAAGAGAAGCAATCAAATTTGGAAATTAATGTAAAATGTTGCAAAATTTGTGTTAGCACCGGGCTTGTGTTTGCAAACAAAAGCATGCTGAAATGGGGCCTTACCAGGGCCTTACCAGGGAACACTCAATACCTTTTACAGGTATTAAAAAGATGGCTTTTGCAATAAACAGGTAGAGAACTATTGCTGCATTTTCTAGAGCACATAAAAATGAGGGCAAAATCAATTCTTGCGTGAAATTATGCCTGCTCTGATCCTCATTTTTTTTCCAAATGGAAACCAGACTTCAGCCATAACAAAACATTTCATGACAGTTAAAATTTTTATCAAAACAGTGTCCTACACTATTATGCTTTATTGAAAAAGTTATAGTAAAAAATATATTGGAAATGGAAGGTATTTCTACTTCTAGGGACTATTTTGTAGNACATAAAAATGAGGGCAAAATCAATTCTTGCGTGAAATTATGCCTGCTCTGATCCTCATTTTGTTTCCCAATGGAAACCAGACTTCAGCCATAACAAAACATTTCATGACAGTTAAAATTTTTATCAAAACAGTGTCCTACACTATTATGCTTTATTGAAAAAGTTATAGTAAAAAATATATTGGAAATGGAAGGTATTTCTACTTCTAGGGACTATTTTGTAGGTCCTAACCTTATCTTAAGGCTAAGGAAATTGTAACTGAAAAAAGAAATACTTAAAAAATAGAGAAATTCTATCTTTAAAACAGCTTCTAAAAATGTGTCACTTTAATACAGTTTAGCCAGAGCAACTCTATTGTCAAGCCAGGTCTTTTACTGGTTTGATTATCCTGGAATTGCCAGTAACTATGAGTGATTTCACTCCTAATTAAAAACCATATAAATCAAAATCAAAAGAAAAATCGAAGCAGAATGATCGAGAAACAGAGGTTCAAAAAAAAAAGAATTGACTGCCCCCAGCTACCCTGGCAATAAAACAGGGCTAAGCTTTTTAGATTTACAAAAATTTTTCATAAGGCAAACACAGGAATTCCCTGCCCCAATGCAGAAGACTCAAAATATCAGACCAAATTTTTACTAAGAAACGCCTCCTGACCTGAATACACTAGTCTTTTATTTGAAAGAATTAAGAGACAATGTCAAGGTCGTCACCAATATAAAAATTCGTTGCTTCATTATTTACAGCCGCGAGTCAGTGCCACAAATGGTTCACACAACCCCATTTAACACGACATCTAGCTATCCCTTTGTTGCAGGCAGACAAAAATCAAGAAGGATTATGTTTCTTAATGATTTAGGATTGCAAGCACAAGAAAACAAAAGACCTGGCTTTTAAGTTTCATTTTCCTTGTAATAAGGATTTATTGAATGATAAATAGCGCTTTTTCTTTTAAACTAGTCGGAAATTAAGAGTATTTATTCAATTAAGAAATAGCCACAAGATGTTCATTTGGCATAGCAAATGTCGTCAATTGCCTCAGAGGAAAACCCCACTCATTCTTTTCTTTATTTCTTATTCTTTGTAATTTTCTTGTTTGTGTCCAGATGTCACAAAGTATAAGGAATCAACGCAACTGATCTGGTGATAAAAACAAGGCAATAAAAGAAACACAGCTAATTCACTGATTGTTACTTTAACGTTTGCCGTCACTAAAGCTTACCTGACGCAAACACAAATATTATACGTCATACATGTTGGAAACTGTTCATAACATTGACGTTATTACAATTAATATTTGGGCTACACAGCTATAGTATCAAAATATCGACAGAATTCTCACAGTTGTGATTGGTTTTATAATAAATCAAATACGCAGGAGAACAAAAAACATTTTGATTATCTGATGATTTCCAAAATCAAATCATTTACAGCTGTTTACTACATACGTAGTAAGCAACATGTTTTATCTAGCTGATTCTTTTAAAGTCAATGGTAGAGATTATTAGGTTTAAGACCACAGTCTACCAGCAGATAAAAAAATACTGTTCTTCATGGTAATGTTAGATAAAATGACGTTTGTTCCTAAATAGTGTTTTATCGCAGACTGATATAGTACCGTGTATAATTGTTTTGCTATAGTTACAGAGAAATAACATCTAAGAGGCAAAGTTTGTAGCATTCAAAGGTATTCAAAGGTCTTTGTTTTTTCAGTAATCGGGAATAAAGGTAGATTTTGATCTGTTTTTATAACAGCAGTCTAGAAAGGAAATATAATTCTTCCTTCTAACGTGTAGGACTAATTTCAAGATTCTTAATAAGAACTAAAATACATGGTTTGTACACAAGTTTGGTAAATGGAAATCTATTATTTTCTCTTGAGAAGAGAAAAAATTAATTTTATAAAAGGTAGGAAATCAAAAACTGGCGAAGGGATTAAATGTGATAAAATAGCGAATTTTAACATCATACTCTTCCAGACAGAATGAATTTACAGCAAATTTATTACAGTTGGAAGGCTTTGACAGGATAGGTAAAAGTGAGCTTAAATTAGCGCCAGGATGAAATTCTCATATGTAACCCTTTCCTAATTTTTAATTTGCTGAGACGCCATCTCTAAATTGGTTTGAAATTAGACCTTATCTTTCTTAGATGAGATGCTTACACATGTTGGTGAACCTCATCTGTTCGACACAGCTGCCTCTTAGGCATCCGTTTCCATCCCATGTTAGTTCGTCAGTCAGAAGAAACATTACCGCTGTGCTTAGACATGTGAATATCATATTGGCCAGGAAGTGGAATCGGTTGGTAGAGGCTGTTTCAGACACACGGTATTGTAAAGTCAATATAAGTAGTGGAAGCTTGTTGCCACTTTTATCACAGGGTATGGCAACATTGAAACCATACCTAATTATTGTTAATTATTTAATGGACCGCTCTAGAATAACATAAGCCAACATGCACTTCTCTTGATAACAGCACACACGATATGTGTTTTCTTAACAGATATTCTAAAAGTTAAAATTTAATGGAGACTTAACGTATACCTTAAGTGAATGTTAGAAATAGCTGCTTTATGTAACAAAATACACATTTAACAAATACTAAAAAATAGACTGAATAAGATTCTTAAGTTTACTTTCCTAAATTTAACTCCTGAGTCTTGACTAAAGTTTTAAACCTGAATCACTATTAAGCTCCCTTACCAATGAAGGTCCTTTTTGCAGCTGTAAGAGAGCGGTATTATCTAGTGTGCAATATCAATAAGTCTTTCGATAGCCCGGGAATTAATTGTTTGTGGGGGCTAGGTCTACATACAATCGCAGTAGTTTAATTTTAAACTGAGTCACCTCAACCATTGGCAGTTTCATTAGCTCATCTGCTTGACGTGGAATGTTGATACCAGAAGAAAGGTATGTTGTCCAGCTGCTATCAACACTATCCGACAACCTGCTTCCATTGTCTTCACCTTTATCCCTGGCGGGGCAGCTGCCGGGTGCTATGCCTTGCTGAAGGGCAACCCGTGATTTTGTCCGGGACTGCTTATTCAATATATTCGCAGCTAACCTCCCTATCTGAAGGTCGTTCCACTATCCGNTAAACTGAGTCACCTCAACCATTGGCAGTTTCATTAGCTCATCTGCTTGACGTGGAATGTTGATACCAGAAGAAAGGTATGTTGTCCAGCTGCTATCAACACTATCCGACAACCTGCTTCCATTGTCTTCACCTTTATCCCTGGCGGGGCAGCTGCCGGGTGCTATGCCTTGCTGAAGGGCAACCCGTGATTTTGTCCGGGACTGCTTATTCAATATATTCGCAGCTAACCTCCATATCTGAAGGTCGTTCCACTATCCGCAACCTGTGGACCCGGTGGATGGGAGTTATCATCTCCACACCACAATATCAAATTGGCCAAAATATTGTGCAATAAACATTAGAAGCCCTTTTCTCTCTTCTCCCTGACTTTTTTTAACATTAATGGGCGTGGTATTGGTGCATATGTTGTATATGTGTTGTATATATAAATATATATATTGTCATTAAAGTTATTGGTGGTTATTGACCAATATTAACAGACCGTATAGGATCATTTTCTGGCTCCAGACTGTCAAGAGAGAGGTCGAATAACGCAAAGATTGCTTAGCTGTAAGATAATAGACTCTGTCAACGAGCTCCTTAAAATAAAAAAATTGAAAAATTCTTCCAATTTATTTCATATATGCTTCACTTTTTGGGAAAAAGCAAACTTAGCTTTAAATGGTAGGTATTTTCACTTTTATTAGACCTTCTAGAAAATGTTTACACGTTTATCTAGCGTCACAATGACACTAAAAGATTCTCTAATGAGTTTGACAGTCAGATAAAAAAAAGCCAGCCATTTTCTTAAAGCGTCGAAGCCTGAACAAATTTACGACAAGCGCCCATTTAATTTGTAACAGCGATACCTAATCGAACCAGCGCTCTTAGAAAAATTTATAGAAGTTTCAGCTTTTCGCAACAGTTCTCAGCTTCTTTTTGTAACTCTAAACTACACATAGCTTTTTGAGGACGTCATCTACTAGACACGGAGCGGTAACATTCAGCTAGACGTTCCACTCTTGGTAGCTCGGTCCCATTAAGCCATTAACAGCAACTTGTTTGTAAATGTTTTAGTAAGCTATTATGCATTGTGTTCAGAGCAATATGATTTTATCTATCTATCTGTCTATCTATCCATCTATTTATCTATCTGTTATATAATATATATGTATATATATATATGTATATATATGTATATATATATAGATTTGATGAGGAACTGTGGCACAATGATTAGTGCAGCTGCACCGTAACTTAGAGGTTTCAGATTCGATTTACCGAGCCAGCAAAAAGACTTTATGAAAGAAAAGGCCATTGTTTGGCATCAGGAAGGGCAATCGGCGAAGAAATTCCTCACTGCCAAATCTAAGTCCCTCTGAAGGGCACCCTCTGAGCCCCAGTAACTGAGTAAAAATAACGTATAGGTATGATGTTATGATCTATCTTGTATAGAAAGTGTCATCAATAAATTCCAGGATTGCAAACAAGTTTTGTTTGAATGGATTTTAAGTGTCCACATTGCAATGTAAAGGTGTTTTCTGGTCGAAAAGGGTCAGACAGAAAAAAAGAGATGGAGGTCACTTAAAAATACAAGGACACAAAACCGAAAATAATTACATAGACAAAATATTAAAAAGAATCAAGAAAAATGAAACAAAGTAAATCGTTAAATGAATCCGTCTCCATTTTTCTAAGACTTTGTTGGTATCATCTTCATCTTGACTGTCTTTCATTTGCGCAGTTGACTGTCATCTTTTCTTCCTTGGCTGTCAGATCTATCGATTGTTTATTAGTGGGTGTCATTGTGTGATTTGGTAAGTGATCAATGATTTCCCAGTTTGAAATGCTTTCCAAAGTAGAGAAAGATCTGGTTGAAACTGGTCTTTGCCTGTATAATACTGATTGTTGTTTTGTCCGAAAATTCATGAAGCTGTAGGGTAATTAAGTGGCTGACCAAGTAATTGACTGTCTTTTTTCGTCGTGGTCTGGTGGATTAATAATCTTGAGAAATGTGTTTAAGGAATAAGTATCATATCTTTTTGTGGAATTAGTCAAATATTCCAAACTTATCAACAGACGCAAAGTACCTACTTTTAAAAAAATATCTGAAGGATAAAATTTATCACGTATTTGATTATTTCTTATCCTTATCTCATTTTATTACACAAAGCTCTACAAGAAACATTTTATTTTCACTGGTCCTTTTTTTTTATTATAGTAAACAGTAAATTTTACGAAGACTACAGTTTGGAAAATTGGTAAAAATGGTCCAAATAACGAAAGTGTAATCTGTTAATTACTAAAATGAAAATTAGTATTTGTTTAACTAATAAATCTGGGAATAGTTTCAGAGTAACTAGTTGTTGTCAAAGTGACCAGAAGAAGATTTAGTTAAGATGCATTTCAGTAAACATTTTAAAAAATATTAATAAATTCCATCAACAGATGAACAAATTTAATTGCCGAGTGCTCAATATTTACTAAAATAGAGCCAAAAAAAATTTTAAAAAAAGGATTTTAGTAAAAGATCTTTTACTTTTAATAGACTATATATATATATATATATATGCCACCATATTTGAAAGTTACTTTACTTCTTAAAGAAAAGACGTACATTAATAGGAATATTTTCAAAAAGGGACAACAACAAAAATAGTCTTTTGACGGTGGGAAAATGAATATAAAGGACTCAAAAAATAATTCAAAACGAGTAAAGAGTACTAATGGGGATATCTTTTTGTGTAATTTTTCCCTATGTTTTCGTTTTCAATTATATAGCGATAGGTAGTACTTGACCCAAAAAATTCTCCTATCAGAAAATATAGATTTAACTTTTTTTTTCATCATTTACTAAAAATACTTTTTCGTTGTAAGTCTTTAGCATTTCAAAATATCATGTTATTCTCGTATTGGAATATGTTTGACAATGCACAGAATAGTACATTGTATCACTTTAAATTTGGAAATAAATTTTTGTGTTAACGTAAAATCTTAATGGCATGTCGTTGCACCCAAATCATATAAAATGCAAATGATTTATGATTTGCAAAATAAACAGACTCTTTTTCATAAAACAATAAGAAAATTGTTTAACCTTATGTATCCCGAGCCTTTTCTCATCAATTAAACTGATTTGTTGTGTGTCAGCTTTCCACTGTACCCGTTGTTACTGAAAAAATAGTTGGCTGAAAAGAAAATTTCAGGTTTGATGATTTTTGTAACTTTAAAACAATGTGGAAGGTAATCAGTTACTGGGGTTCTTTGTATACCTTAATATGAAATAAACCCAAGATTATTTTTATAGTCCATGGATGGAGCCTAAAAACCTGCATGAAGCATATCCTGGGCGGCAGATAAAAGAACGTTTTCCAGTTTTGGAGGATAGCTCTAAATAAACAATTAGGAGTCGTGAAGGAAAAGGAGAGCTCATTTTTGAGGCCTCGGGACAGCAGCCTCGCTATCAGTTAACTATTTTTTTAACCAACCATCTACGACAGTCTCTTGAAGATACAGAAAATGAGATACTTTAAGCCTTCTGGCAAAGGGACACCTCAGACGAGGCTCAATACATTGCCTTGCAAAACCTGCGAGGACACTGACCATCCAAGTTATCTACTTACCATCACGACTAAGATCAATGTGGTTACATGAAAACATGAAAGAGTACCTTGATCAAGGAGGTCAAACAAACTGAGTGGACACAGCTCTCGGTAAAGTGGGTTTCAGTCAACAGAATATAATGGTGAAGTCTGAAGTCCGACCTATGCTTCACTCAGAAGAAAGAGAACTCAGAAAGTACTTGTTTTCATCGTTCACTAATTTGTGGTTCTCAGCCTGCTGTTGTTAAGTATGGTATTTGAAAAAACGAAAGACCGTGTATGTACTTCATTATTATCTCAATGGATTTATTTCGCCTTTTTGTTTTAGACATATGTCGTACATGGTACAGATGGTAGTTTGCCCCTGTTTGTGTCCTTCATCATACTTTGATAAGATCTTGTTTAACTAAAAATGTTTATTTTTGAGAAGAAGGCATTGGGTTATTTCAAATGTTCCAATAAATCGTAAATAATACATGGCTTCAGATGGCATTGTTCCTTTTTAGTCGCTGTTGTACGTTTTCCAGTTTTTCGCTGAACATTTTCAAATATTTAATTTCCCCAAATTTCCATTGAGAGATTTAGTTTAAGATCGGTTTAAATTTCATTGATTACAAAGCAGTTTTGCTTTCTCCATTACCCTTAAAATAAAGTTTAAATTTGCCTCTTTTTTGATGTCTATGTTTTTCCAAAAGGCATTTGACTTTACCCCGTAGATTTAATTTAGTATCATCGTTGCTTCTAATATTCTCTAACATGTATCACATGTATCCTTGCTTCTTTGTCAGCAACCATTTTGCATTTAAACACGGTACCGTTGATCTTAAGTTTCTCTTGTACAGTTGTTTCTTCATCCTAGCGGGAATCTTCTCCCTTATTATGCTCGATCGGTCCCATAATCTGTACCATTTCGCTCAAAGCCATTGTGGCACCTTCTTTCAAATGCCCAATTTTGCTCAATTGTTGTACCACGGTACTTAAGTGATATTATTGTTGCCAGTTGACATAGCCTTTTTAGTCGTAATTTTCTATTTCCACTTCTGTTTACCTGTGATGGCATGTGCTCTGGTATATTCCAGCTTATTTTTATTCCTTTTTTTAGATCTTTCCTTGAAGTGTTTACTCTGTCTTCCATTTTGTCTTAAGGCCAGTCACATAGGAGAAAGCCACCTCAGACAGTATTTTTCTGTTTCTCTTTACTGATGGTTTATAGTATGATCACCATTCTAGTCGTGCCATAGCCTAATACCCTTCTGGGCAGTGCTGCTTGCACTGCCCAGAAGTGCTCTATACCACAAAGGCATGCAGGGTTGTTGCCCCCCCTCTCAAACATGTGGATGATGATATATGATAAACACTAAAGTTGTGATCCCATATTCCTTATTCATTCTAATCTCTGTTTTCATCTTCTTTATTTTCCCTATTATTGTCCTGATCTCTATTTTCTACTCGCTTTACATGTATGCTAGATTCTGTAGACTAATTTGTAGACTTTCTCTTCCAACTGGTTCTCTGAGATATGAACTAAACCTGTAAGCCTTGCCTTTACAATTCTTTCTCACAGGTTTCCCTAAGCCACACAATATAGGAATAAAGTATCTACAGTGTTTTTTGACCAATGCAACAGTATCCTAACCCTATCTTTGCCCTAAAAGTATCATGAATGACAATAGGAGAGTCTGAAAGAGATTTGTACCTATGAGGACATCTACAAACTGACTTTCTATTCTCCTAATGATAGCAACAGAAACCACAGAAAAAACCTTGTTTCTTTAGACCTGAGCTGTCTCAACATTTTCTGGGGAAACTAATTTAGTTTATCATGTTTTGGGGATGCTACAAAATTATGCTGGTGGTTTCTCTTGTGCATATGGCATAGGGAAAAGGAATTGCATTTTTCTATAATCAAAAAGGTAAAGCAGCATGTAACAGTGGCATCCGAGAGACCGATCCACTTTGCAGGATTAATTGGGGGGCTAAAACGACAAAGAAGAGGAAGAAAAAGTACTTGAAAAAAGATTAAAACAACTATTGCCAAAGTCTTGACTGCATGCCTGGATTCCACATAAAGCCTCGGAGTATCCGGATGGCCTGTCTAGTTGTCCAGCACTTGCCGTTTGACCTTACAACGTACCTGTCCAAATTCAGTTGATGCGAGTGCATCTTATGCCTGCTTTTTCTCGAATGGCCTCTGCCGTCCTTCTGTTGAGCCAGCTTTTGCTTAACGTAATTTGTTCATGCGATCGCTATATTCTTGAAGTAAGTTCTTGCATTAGGTTCCAGTCTTCTTCGTCGTAACAATAGGTAAGATACAGTGGAATTAATTGCACTTTTCCAAAGAAGGAGGAAAATGGTGGTGATTTTGGGTAAGAGAATTTCCTGCTAAAAGCTTCCAGCTAAGGAAGATGCTTCTTTCTTTTCTCTTCGATTTATTACAGAGGTCTTCTGTGCCAAGACAGAGATAGTGGTTAAAGATTTCTAACTCTCGATGTCCAATTTCGGTCAAATGGATCTCATCAATGCGTTTGCCTGTCCATATTGTTTGTTTCTGAGATTCCTATTTGAGCAGAATTTCCCGCTTTTGATGTTGGTTTTCTGTATAGTCTAAGAGAGGTAAAATAGGAGCTTATTCAATTAAAATAAATTAATTGTGTGCAAAAATATTTTGATTTGACTGTAAACTCTAACATCAACTTTGGAGTGGAGAATTTGAGAGAACTGCACACACATATGTCACAGACAAATACTGTTATATATTACCAGTAACAAACAAAGACAAGTTAATGGAAGTACAGTCCTAATTATTTACACCTCAGGTTATCTGAATTTTGCAAAACCAACTTAAAGTTGAATTATCCCTTCATAGGAGTACTAATCTCAAACTCTTATACTCATTACATTGTATCGTAAACGGGGATTAAAAGGTATTTGAAATGATATATTATATCATTCTCACAAAAATACGCCTTCATAAACAATTTACCTATCCACAACTGTGATACAACTCTACATGACGCAATTTCTTCATCAATTAAAAAATATTTTACAAAATCAAACACGAATTACCTCACACAGACTCAAAATCGTTTCTTTATTTTTACACAAGAGAGAAATTTCAGCTTTCTGAAATGGAGTTGTTTGTCAGTAAAAGAAATTGGGAGTAAAATGAGACGATATCTTTACACGCACGTTAGTTTGGGAAGAAGGTCAAGGTTGACTTTAGACGTAAAAACATCACAAACATTTCTTCCCTCCTTTTAAACATTCACCACCAGCTGGGTTTTCCCCTTTGTCTCCTGATAAAGGGGAAAACCTGGCTCAGGAAAATCTTCAGAACACCCCCTAGACAAAGAGCTACTAATAATGAAACGAGAAAGTGGCTAAAAAACGTGGTCCAACTGCAACGGAAGTCCAGTTGTAAACTCAGATTTAAAGATAAATGATTGGTACCTTATGTAAAACCTTTTGGCACAAAAGGCTCATGCAATATAAATAAGCTCCAAGGCTTTTGGAGATGAACGTAGCCACATCAGTCACATTTGGTCCCTAATACTAGCTTGAAATTAAAAAACCCCACAAGAATACCGGTTATTGACTCCTCCTCTAACTTTCTGCAGGTACCGATAGGATTGTTTTCAAGTATCAAAAGATCTTTCCCACAAACTCGGTCCGATCTTCCAGATAAAACTTTACAAACCATTTTTTAACCAATATGTAATATTATTCTTTTGAAAAAACCCCTTTAAAAAGAAGGCAAGGCCGTCATTTTCTTCTAAAAAGCAAATGTACCCATTTACCCAATACCCAGCGACAACTGAAACACAATGTAGTATCATTGGAATAAAAAATGAGTCCAACATGTAAGGGGCCATAATGAAAATAAGGTCTTCATGATCTGTATTATGCTACCCCTGCCACCGTTTCTCTAGATTACCGTCCCGCCTGTTTGTTTCGTTCTTTTTTGTTTCTGTTTAGTCTTATTTTTTACCTATTTTGGATAACATCATGTATTAGGTATTTACCATTTACCTTTGAACATTTGTATTTTTTTGTTAGTGGCGAATAAATACATACATACATACATACATACAACTCGGAATATTGCTGATGAAAAACGGCAAGTGGTGTGACCATTTTAACTCACTGTAGCACTTCGTTCCTGATAAAAAGGGAATAAAAGAGTGATCATTCTAGACCTCCCCTAAACAACAATCACTAAAGAAGATAATAGAATATAAAGGACATCCTCGCGGATACAAGTGGATTTGAGTTTATGCAATGCACCGTTATGCAAAACTTCATTAAGTACTCCAGACTCTGTGCTGTATGATGCTGATAAAACAATGAATGTCCTTTATTTATTTCAGATGAAGACGCTAGAGTAAATGACAGAAAAAAATGAGTCTAACATAAAATATGTCTGTGGGAAATAAAGGAATCCATGCCTGCCTGAAACCAATCGTAAAACACAGGTATTACTGTAAAACCTTCCAAGTCAAAGGTGTGACCAAAAAAGAATTTTTTGAATATCAACAAAAAACAATTTTAATTGGTCTTGCCATAGATAAAAGAGTGAAAATGAATATCCTTTTAATTAAAAGTACTTACATGACCAAAAACACTGACACCAACATAATCGGATTTTACATAGGGGAAGACAGGTCACAAAATGGATTTTCTAATTAAAAGTAGCAAGTAGATGAAGGGTATGAGAGTTCTTGTCACTTCTGTCTGAAATAGAATTTGGAAACGTAACTTATTAAAAGAGATTCTGCGACAGAAGAAAGGGTATGGCAATACTGATCAGACGATCCTAACACTTTTAGGATAAGCCAAACAAACTATATGTTGAATATAAAAATTACTAAAAACAATTACACTCCTTGACGAAATCTTGAACAACAGTTGTTTTGTAATGATAGGGTATAGTCAACCGCAATCATTAGAAAAAGGTAGATTAAGTAACAAAATAAATAGGAGCAGAATGAACAAAAGTAAAGCCGAAGAATTGGACGACATATCAGGTGTTTGAAAGTCAAGAGTTCCAGACAAGGGCAAAATATTATAAATGTAGATGTCAAGATCGTGTTTAGGTCACACATCACCTAGCCACGAGTGAAAAACATGCTTCATCGGATGTCTTACTGACATTTCAAGACCAAGGACAGACAGGGTATAGTTCGGGAATCTAAAATTCCTTGAAAACACTATAATTATAACATTGTTTGCATATAGGAATGGGTTAAGGAACAAAGGAACTGAAATATTTTTTGTTCAACTACAGACCTAAACCTGAAGGAATTTCAAACTAGGCTGTTAGTACTAATAATGATATATAGTTAATGATAAGTAATAAAATTATCATTATTATATAAGATTTGAGATTCTTGCAACTGTCTCCCAAATACAACGTTTTATGTTCAGGATGGTAATTTATGAAGTAAAAGAAGAGGTAATAATTTTTAACAATAAGATTCTGACGTTTTATCTGGAAATTTTAATAAAAAGGGCTGAAAAAAGAATCTTTCTTCTCAATATCGCACTCATATTACATTTGAAAAAGGGAGACCCATGTAATTATTTCGGTACTTGTTTTTGCTCATCGAACAAGAAAATACAAAAAATCCTTATGGATTTTGCCTTTTTCAGCGTGTTCTACAGACAAGAATGTAATATATACCAACTGATGATTTGTATTGCTCATTTGTGTAAAGAACGGTGCTCTCATATTTAGTTTTTTGGCTCTCTAATACTTCAAGAATTTAATACCTAAAATTTCCTCTTGAGAAAATATGGTTGAGACTCTTAAGAGTCCTTGAGTATAAGATCTTTTTTGCTAAAGGTAAACAGTGATATTGAATAACAGATACAAATTTCGAGAAAACCGTCGGATGGCTTAAAGTAGGTGGGTAATACAATTATTGGTGATTTGTAGGAACAAAAATGTGTTCTTTCAACGAAGACGTTTATACTAAACAATGCCGATGAAACAGTACTAAAGAGCTACTAGAAGGATGCTTTACGAATTACAATTTAATTAAATCTATTATGTTATTAAATGGAATGAATGGTAGCTGCTTGAAATTTACAGTTTAAGCAGGAAAAATAGAGTAGTCTTTTTAATTTTGTCTTTAAGGGATGCTTTGTAAAAAAAGTTGAAGTATGATTTTGCATGACTCTATATATTCAATATATTTGATACTTTAACAATATCATTTAACTTCTTAAGGAAGCGATTTAGATTTGGAATGTTATCTTTAAGAATACAGCTGAAGAAGGGGAGCAAAGGAAACGAACTCGAAACAAAGTAAAAAAAAATATTACTTCCTATTGAAATGAAATTAAAAGAGGACCCGTGGCTTAATGGTTAGTGCAACTGCAGCGTAACCAAGAATTCCGGGTTCGATTCCCCGAGCGGGCGATTTTTGAAATTCACGAAAGAAAAGCCATTCGTTGGCGTTCGGAAGGACATCCGGCTAAGAAATTCCTCACTGCCAAATCTCTACTCCAAGTCTCTATGAAGGACACCGTCTGCCTGAGCCTCAATTACTGGGGAAAACGGACGTTAAAACCAAAAAGAAAATTGAAATTGAATAAAAAATATCAATGCTATTTGTTCTACAAACTTTGATATTAGAACTAAATTGAAAAAAGGTGCTTGTCCTGATTCTAATTTCCATGTCGTTGGTTAAAGTTGTCCCAAGATCTTGACAGCAAGAAATGTTATTCATTTTAAACAATAAATTAATAGGAAGAATCCAATACTTATGTTTAGATGAAGAAAAGGGAAACAATCGCTAAAGAGTATAATAAAAACTCAAATAAAATCACAGAAAAAAGTGATAAGATCTTTCTAAAGAAGAGGAGTCTGGCCTATCATGATAGTCTGTTGCCTTGTTTTTTTGTGATAACATTTCATTCTTGCGGAAAAACGTTCATATTTATAAACAGGAAACCTGTATCAGTTAACAATTGAAAAAAACGGCTTTAGAGAGAATAAGAAAAAGCCAGAAATTTAATACAGCAGTCATTTTGTTTATTGTCTTCCTACTGAAATTTGCATATTTTTGTTGCCAGATTATCTGCAATTTTTCAATTCTGATCAGGAAATCCACTATAAAAATATCTATTCTATTATTTTACATCAGATTTATCATAAGACTTCAACACCCTCATTTCTAATAAGGATTTTTTTAACTTTTAGAGATTAAGATAACTGATTTTAGAAAGACGAGAATATTGCTTGAAATTATACTCCGCCTGCATGAAAACGTATCAAATTCAAATTGAAGACATAAAGCAAGAAAACAAAACCGAGTAAGGTCATCTTGATAACTTTTAAATTCAAAGTATTGATCAAGAAAATAACCAGATTATATCAGAGTCTGATTTTCAATTTCTTTACAAAATCATCGTCAGGACAGTAAAAATACATTTGAAAACAAGCTATATATACAATAAATTTCTTGCATATCAAGATGACCTTATTCGGTTTTGTTTTCTTGCTTTATGTTCTGAAATTATCGGTTGGAAAAGGATTCAAATTCAAGAATTCCCAGAAGTAAATTGTCAAATGAAGAAAATAATGCAATGAGAAATTTTCGTTGAAATCATCTAAAATTTTCTTCCGACTAAAGATAATAGTTCGGAGAAGTTCTTCTTCTTTTTCTGGGCTTTAATGGCAAAGATAAGTTTAGTTCGAATTATGAACAAAATCCAACTGAATCGTATTGAAGGGCAAAAGAAAAATAGCAATTAAAAAGCATTATCCAAGTTATATTTAAATTGGTTTAATTTCAAAGAAATAAAGGAAGTATAGAAAATAATATGAAGGCCTAAGAAACAGAACTGTAGAATATAATGTGCAGTTGGATAAAATCTATCAATCAACTGTCTTTTTTGAAGCCTATCATTACTCTATTTAAATTATACATTAATTTTCTCATTCCAGCAAATTAATTTTTAGGTCGTGTTTTTCATCTCTTTCTTTGTCAATAGACACAGCATATTACTCTATGTATTAAAAATAGTGGAGATATTAAACATAAAGCAACAAAACAGTATTTTGAGGAATAGTAAGACACAACAGAGTAGTCATCGGTGTCACCATACAAATCGCTTTTTCGTCCTTTTCCTATCTTCTGCTCCTTATTTAGCTGTTAAAGAGGTTTAGTACTTCAAAATCGCTGTTTTGTCTTATTCTGTCTTGAGCGTCTAACTTTCCCGCTCAAATGGGTTTTATAAATGTCTTCAATGCTCTCATTTCTCCACGTTTGATATTCCTCTTTTCCTTTGAAGCATTCCGATATCTACCATATAACTGTATTCTATGTCTTCATTCATTTGACATTTCACAGTCATCACATTCTCTGCCTTACTTCTTAATTACTCCCAACTATCTTCTTGTATTCACTGTACTCAATCTATACTCCATAAAACAACTTTTGTCTGCTCTGATACCCAAGTAGTATATCTAATGCGCACAAGCTTATTTACTGACATTATTAAATCATAGAAATGGTCACTCCAAATCTATACTCCATAAAACAACTTTTGTTTGCTCTGATACCCAAGTAGTATATCTAATGCGCACAAGCTTATTTACTGACATTGTTAAATCATAGAAATGGTCACTCCAAATCTATACTCCATAAAACAACTTCTATTCTCTCTGATACCCAAATGGTATGTCTAATTTGCACAAGCTAAATTTACTAACATTGTTAAATTATAGAAATGGTCACTTCAAAATGCTAATTCCAACCAATTGAAGACCTACTAGTTTTATAGTTTATTTGCATTTACAGATTACATCTTTAGTATTGAAATAGCATTAAAGGTCATCTTTAATGAACAGGTCATTCAAACAATACGTGTTCACAAAATTTGGTCCATATTAACTCTATCTATCAAATGTAGGCAAAGGTCAAAATTAAAATTTTATTACTGTGACCTACAGCATTAACTGAAATATAATATAGACACTATTTCAAGAAAAATCGAATTACACGTTCTATCTCTTTGTTGTTTCAAATCATTCAGGCAAAATTAGGAACAGGATAGTCTTTGAAAACTTAGTGCTTTGTGCTCTTCTAATCAACTTCCAATATACCAAAGAAACATTACAGAGGTAATGAGAATTAAATAATAAATAAATTATTATAAACTAAAAATAAAGCTAAAATAAACATAGCTTTTCTGATAAGATATACCTTGGAATAGGATGCCTTGAGAGCTACACAAAAGATTGAAAGTGACCAATCAAGGAAGGAATTGTAACAGAAGAACCAGAAGTAAAGTGCCAATGAACATCAAAAGGGTAATATTTCTCGTAGCTTACGCATTTGCCTGACTACAAAATACTGAAGAAATTTTTATGGTAAAATTGGGGTTCCAGGTCGTCAATAAATGAGAAACAGGACCGAGTTCAGAATCAATCCTCTAAAAAGTAGTTACACTTGTTATTGATGAATAAAATCTATAGTTTTAGGACTCAATAAAATTCACAAAATTAGTTCTTCAAACTACAATGGAGATTTTACCTTTTGAGGTTTGGAAAATGACAAGGTTAAACGCATTCGTTTCCTTAAGTTCCCTTAAACGATCTTCCAATATATCTTGATCTTTTATAATTCTCGGGAAAAACAATGAGAGTGATCATGAAACCACATACGGCAGTGTTCATTAACATCCAATAGTTCTCTCCAGATTTTAGAAAGTTAACCCACATTTCCTATTTTCATTGCACGCCAACAATGCCTAAACAAATATTATTTTGAATGACAACAATAAAATTTGATTGGTCTGCTCAACAATTACAGGGGGAAATGGTGACGTTTAATTGTCCTGCGTCAATGGTTTGCCATGGTACTTTTCTTTGACTGTTGCAAACAAATTTTGATCTCCATTGAAGATGTTAACGATTGTATTCTGAAGCCAGCAAATATCTGATAGGAGGCACGTGGTCAAGGTGAAGCAAATTCCCACAAAAACCAGGGGCGATATTTCCCTGAGGTCTGCAATGCTATTGAAATCTAACGATCAAATCCAAAAATTAAATTACGAAATCAACAGAGCTAATAGGATGTTCTGAATTTTTATCGTCCTAATTCTGACTGAAGCAGTTGCCCCAGTTAAATCAGCTGGTTTTGCCCCAGACATGTATTATCTAATCACAAAGGCTATCAATAAAAATGACAAGATATAATAGACTCGACCGATAGATTAGGATGCTAATAAGACAGGTCTGAACACTACGCGCGAAGAGCATTTCCGTTGTTCCGTATATCATTTTAGAACGATTTTAAAACAATAATGTTACTTTCATGAGCCACTTCTAGAGAAAAAGACCTTGTCAAAAAATGAATGTCGGTTCTTAAGTAGCAGAGCTAGTGCAGAAGCTGTTTGACCAAAAATGTGACAACAAGACGTCTACAACACCGGGGTGCAATAGACAAACGATGACAAATTAAAAAGTGAAAATATATTTTTTACTGAAGCACACAGGAAAACTAAATTCAAAGAGTAGTAGGACCTAAAATACCCAATGTTGTCTACATTACAGTAGTACCCATTCCAAGTAAGTATTCTAAAAAGAGAAAAATCACCAAACTAACTTTACCTGACTGTCATGAATACGATCAGACCTAGTGGTCGTGGCCCATTTATAGTTATGGGAAAGTAGTGCAAAGTCGCTATAACTTGGATATTTAGATAAGCACAATTTTTTTAGATTCTATTTTGAGAAGTACTAAAATTTTGAAGAATCTCTTTTCATTAAATAACATTTCAAACCTGTACCCTGCTATACTTTAATTTGAGCTTTAAAAGTCAATACAACGAAGAAATCATTACACGCATTATTATACCAATACCAGTTGCTAAAAATGCTTGGTTTTGCCATTGGCTGTTTTCCGCTGGCATTCTGTAACAGCTATTCTTTTCTTGTTTCAAGGGATCCCAGATTATTGTAGAAGTTTACAGTATTAAGCTATTTTCTTAATACGCAAATTAGATTTCAAGCTTTTAATATTTTTATGTTACCATTTTTTGTTGATAACAAGAATTTCCTTTACTGTATGCTATTACATATTTTTGTGTATGACCTGTTTCCTTCCCTGCTTCTACCGCCTGTAAAACCAGTAGACTCTCGATAGTCACTTAAATCATAGCTCGTATTAATCCTGATATAACCCTCCTTATACTTTGGAAGAAGATATAGCTTTTAGGGAATTTTGTTGTAACATTATGCTAGCTAGTGGACACAAATGTTCCCTTATCCTTTTACTGCAGAAATATCGAAAGAAGGGGTTAATCTTATAGATGTCTGGAGTTTGGGTTTTTAACCTTAGAATAGGATGAAAAAGTATTTTCAGAAAAATTGGCTGTCGAAATAGAGTTAGAAGAAAAAATTATCAATGACTATGATGACTATTAGCTGTTTTTCTCTCCTCTAATCCAGGAAATATTTCTGTGATTGCCTATAAGGAGGGCGCTCGTTAGATGTCAGCTTTCCTTCCCATGTTATTCAAGCTAATGTTGTCCTTTTAGCACCCCCTCAGATCTCAGCAATGTGCATCACCCCCCATTTTCATTCCCTTGACTAGGTTGACCCCACTATTCTTTGATTGCCTTCTCCCCCGCCCCAGCTGAGCAGTTCCTATTACATTTACATGACCAGTCCTAATATTGTCGTTTTAACATGACTGCCACAGGAAATGCTCTGACAATTCTTTTTTTTTAGATTCAGATAACTTTTTGCCACAATACATGATTTGATACTTCTTGTCTTCATTCCAATATTGCAACAGTTCAACGCTGCTTAAGAAACTCTTTCTACAATAGTATCTTATACTTTAAGCTATGTCTAGATATCTCTCTTCAGTCGAAGTGCATCTCTCATTCTTAAGACCTAAACTCTTTTAGATAAATTTGTAAGTTAAATACTTTTCATCCTTTTGAAAGAAAATTTCTCTTTTTTCTTATTTTCTCAACACTCTGTGACTTTACACCTTGTTTTTGGCGTTCACTAAAAATATATTAATATTATACATTTTTGTGTGCTAAATCTTGCTTGTCAAAGTTCTATCATTTCTTACCTTATATTACTACCTCAAGTCACACGAATCAGTTTACTTACTGGGAATGGACTTGAAAAAAAAATTTAATTCTTGTGCTGCCTTGCCCAATTCATCTAATCAATGAAGCAAAGAAATTTGAATTTCTAGCACAGAAAAAAAAAAAAACCATCATCATTTTTGGTGACTAGCCGAGGCACAACCTCCTATGAAAATAATCAGATGATAAGAAGTGATAAGACGTTTGCATTCAATAAAAAGTTAACTTTTGCGTACCGTAATTTGTATTCAAATTTTGAGACCTAATTCAAAATACGGTTAATGTGAAAGTCAAAAAAGCAAAGTGTAACATATACTTCTAGTATATATTGTATAATATTAGTGCCAGCATACTCAAATGATGGTCACTTGACTCAAGAGGGCATTTTTTATTTCAATAAATACATATATGATGGACATTTTGCGCACCAAATACTATCGACTAAACCTCTCAATGTTAAAGAGGAGTAAATTTCGGTCCCCAAGTGAATGAAAGGTATACCATATGCGCTTCTGTAGTGTGATTTATGTCTATATCTCATTAGTAACTTTAAAAAATACAGTTTCATGCAGAACAACATCTGCTCCTTTTGGGTGCCAGAGCGGACGCAAATCAAATTTGAACGTGTCACTTTGCACATACCATGAAAGATAGTTTGATTTGCTATTCATATATTTGTCCATATTTCACCTATTTTTTGGAAAGTAAAGAGACAGTAATACTTTAAATAAAATGGTACATTTGTGATCTGGCGGAAAAGAAATTTCCTCACGCGAGAAGTTAATGAAATAGTTTGAACTGTGATTTAGAGTTAATACTTCTTAAGCCGTATAAAGTCTTCTGTGAGCTCCAGTTTACAGTAAAGCAGTATTTTCATCAAATAGAAGAAATTATATTTGTAACGCATAAAAACAATAGCTTTTTAATCGTTAGGCTAAAACGAATCACGGACGCTTGCGTGAGGGGAAAACAGTTGATTAAAATACAAAGAAAAAAGATCCACATTCACAGTTATCCATGCCCCATGAATCAAGAACGACCTTTAAAGGCCATTAGGTTAAACACACAATGAATTTTACAATAGAAATTGCGTGATACTAGGCAAAAAGAGTCCTTTCCCTGTTAACATTTGCTGATTGTGGACAGAGCAGATGAAAATTTTCCTAAACCTCAAGCCTTCTGACATCACAACCTTTCCGGCCTGGAGACATCATGTCTCTCTAGCAACAAATGTTACTTTGTGCATATGGAATACAGGACCCTATCTTACTAATTCTTGTAACATATCCTCTTTCAGTTGCTATAGTGATGGTAGTAAATATGTATTTGCGTGCAATAATGGTAAACGATGATCAATCCCGTGATTATTATTTTCATGTCTTAAAACAAAATCCGATGTTAAACACAATTTTTGTGTGCTATTGGAATTTTAACATAAAGGGATTTCACGAAAGAACAAAAAAATATAGCAAGCTAAGTGTAGTAAAAGTTCTCATAACAAAATTAGTTGATTTGTTTAGGTAAACCAAAAGAATTTTCATTTTTTTCACTGTTGATGACGTAGGAAACAAATTTGTGGAAGCCGTGACGATATGTATAAAAAGTTTTGTATTTTATCAAAAGTCTGATGCAACCATTCACTGGTAATGCTATTCATTCCTGTTTAGTAAGCAGGCTTGAATTTTATTCACCAATTCAAAATTTAAATAGTCCCTTCTGCAAAGAATGCATCTATTCTTTATTAACGTTATCGAGATCTTAATTTTTGCTGCGGAGAACCCTGACCACATTTAACAGGCAAAAGAAGAAAAAGAAGAAGAATATGGAGAAGAAGAAGGATATCCTCTCAAAATATTCATTCATAGTAACATGAACAAGTCAGTATAATTGGAGCGTTGTCTTGATCATCAATAGGAATATGTAAAATTTTACAGTTAAAATAATATTATTGAAGAAAAGGGTTTAAAAATCGAGCTTGAGATAGATGAAAATCTGCGTACACAGAATTTGATTCAAACCTATGCATATACCTTTCATGGCCACATGCTCTATCATTCACGCTGTTGGCAATGTTTTTAAAGAGATCATTTTGCAACCACATTTCACACTTAAGTGCACCATTCCTTCTGCGGGCCCCTATCTTGGACATCATATCCCAATATATGTATATAACGCTCAACATCCTACAAAAGAACTACTTTCCATCTAAGGCAGAGTCATCTTATGGCATCAAATACAAAGCCCATAGAAAGTAATGAAAATCATGTTACAAAAGGAAAGAATTAGAAAACAAAGAGGAAAGCCAGTGAATATTATGTATGCATCGAACTGGTTTCGAACTCACGAGGTATAATGACATAAAATGATGCAAAACGAGCTGAGTTAAAGGGAATTTTTTACCAGGTAGACTTGAACTAGATAACTTTAACAGCGAAAACATGTTTTTTTATGACGCGCGTGCAACTTGCCTGTTCACCACAGCTTTCTTTGTTGGTAAGAATTAAAGACATTGAAAATCATACGAATAATCCTGTTGCAGACAAAAACTCGCTTCACCCATTGTAACTACGATTTTTAGTCTTTCCACTTAAGACACAAACATGCCAGTAGAAAACAGTACATAACTATTATACCACAATGTTAAATGATATTAAAGAAATTCTTTGCCGTCGGACGGACTATCAGGAAAAATTTACCAGAAAGAAATGTCGACAACTATTAGAAATCCGATAGTGATACTGTCTGAGCATATTTTACAGGAGTTGGTTCCAACCGACCAAAGAGAAATGTGGACACAGCATCTGTCTTTGGTCAGAGAAATAGAGTAATTCCATCCTCCACCAAGGGGCTTCAGCTATGCAGTCATGATTGCCAATTGAAGTGCTGAAAAAACAGAATGCTATGGAGTCAAAAGATTGTAAAAAATGTATTTATTGCTGAGTAAGTTGCCTGCTTTAGGGCCTTTTTATGTCTTGCAGGTTTAGCTTGTATTCACTCCTATAACAACTTTGAAGTATAAAACTCCAAGACATTAAATTTTGATAAAGTGAAGAAACTTTCGAGTTAGGTTAAAAAGAAGGCAGATAAATTGCAGTTGGGGGGGGGGCTGAGTCGGTAAAAGCCTACACAATTTTTACTAAACTTATATTTCTCTCTTATTCATGAGGATCATATTCTTCCATATTGTCATACTCTTCATTCTCCGAACAAGGGATAATAAAAAAAACAACAGTAGCTACTTTGAGTTAGTTTGAACATATTGGAAAAAATAACAAATGGCCTAAACTGAGTAGGCGCTTCGTTCTTCCATTTTCAAGTGCATTCATTTCACATTTGCTTCGAAGTTCCTCTATAGAAAGTTCTTAGGCTGGAGGACATATAAAAGAGGCCTCGAGCCGCAGCTTTAATACAATAATGAAATTCCCATTTTGATACTCTTTAAAAAATCTAGTTACACAGAATAAAACAAGTGGGAAAGAGAATGCATTCAAGGTTAGTTGACTTGAGATAGATGTTTAAAAAACTATATTGAGTCTTCTAAAATAAAACTAAGAAAGAGAATGGATCCTTTAACATTTTAGATAAACCAGGATAATCAGCGTCGTGATTTTGACTATTGAAGTAATAGTGTGTAATATATTGTAAAAATACCAGCAAGGGCAAAAGAATTTCAGTAAACTATAAACAGGCAGCTTTTGCAACCAAAAATGCAATAGGCTGAAAAACAAGAAACAGTAAACATGAGTAACACTCCTTATTATTTCTCATAACTTCTTTTAGTTCTTAGTAAATAATATCACATTGAGGCAATTTTTTCTAAACTGACTTCAAGTATTTTACTCACAGGATCCTACATTTACAATGTAGAGCTATCCTGATATTTATGGGGTCTCCTGCTTCAGGAAGCAGAGAGTATTCTTTTTCTTTTAATGGTCCCTTGCAAAATAAAGCAACTTGTAAGATATTAGACAAATAAGATAATAACATACATCTGAATGAAAATAACAGTTTTAAAAGCTAATATGTCAGAAAAAGAAATCACAAATTCCTCTACAATATTGGCTTAAATGTTATTTCCAACAAAACTGTTTGATATGTTCTTAATAGAACTGTTTCTCAAAGATCAGATTTCCCTCAAATCTTTCCATAATTATAATTGTGATTAACAATTTTCTCGGATGTATCATGATTGTTTTTCATTCTTTTAATATTTTTTTCGCTTATTTTCTTCAAGCTGCATCTTTGATTACAGTAGCAATTCATAATTCGTTATTAACAATAATTTTTGTAAGTAATATTAGTAAAGGAAACCAACATTATGATTTTTTAGAAATATTAAACTAATACCATAAAGTAATTCTAAATTATGCATTTCTCCACTTAGTAACGTTCCCATTAAGAGCGAAATCTTGTTCTTAAACTTTTAGGGAAGGAAAACTAAAATTTTGTCTGTTATTTTGAAACAGATGTTCTACGTCTTTGCTCCTATAACCCTTTTAGACAAAATTTCTTTTTCATCAAAACATATCTCCGGTATTGAACAACAATTCAATAAGATGTACTATATTTTGCAGATAAACATACCAACTAAAATTATATTAACAGCAAGTTTGAGTTTTCTTTTCAATTCAGGTTTTAAAGGTACATTTATGGTGCTATTTTCTTTGCTTTATTTAAGCATTGCAGTTTCTGACAGTTGCTGCTCTTGATTGGATTTCTTATAGGGGTTAATGATATCATTGTTTTTATACCGGCACCACTCTTTCGAAGCTCTTCCAGGCGATCTTAGAATGCATGAATTTTCTATTTTTTATAATTAGATTGACACAGAATCTACAAACTGTACTTTTAAATACAAGAAGATCACTTACAGTTTATCTGAAGTCTAGTGCGTAGCTTTCATTTCCTATCTTTGAGAATTTTCCACAATTCCAAACTATTACATAAAAATTGTGTTCTGTGGGTGGTGAAAAGGAAAAGTCACTTAATTTCAATGTAAACTATATTCAAAGCTACAAAATGGATCCCAGAGTTGGCTGCAATTGACAACCTTTGCTTTCTTTGGAGCTACATTGTGTTATTAGATTTACTACTGTTTTAAAATTATTTATAAAATATATTTAACAACTTTCAAATAAAAACAAAAAAAATCTTTGAGTTTTTTTACTTTTTTGAGCCACTTGCTTCAGATATTAGAAAATTCATCAAGGTATCCGTCATATTGTCAAAGAAAACCATGTTGTAATAACGTTACCAACTTCTAAATCAGTTGTCATTTATTCTTGCGGAAATTCTACCTTTTGGGGAATCCCAGGCAATCTTTTCACTTGTTCTTGTGTTCAAGGCAGGCATTGTTTTCAACAACATGCAACAATATAGGTAAGACTTACTTATTAGCAAAAATTAACTGAGAAAATACTATTTGATAAAGTAACTTTTTCCAAAACTAGTTTCTTTAAGGGATTAGGACAACATGAGAAAATTGATATCAAACACCATCTTTCTCAATTTTCCATTGCTGTTCTTTTTTAGGTTCTAGTGACTGATTGCATAACCTTGTGTTAACTTTAAAAATTAGTTAATAAGCATCTCCAGCAAATCGTCTTAAAGATTGGATAAATCCATAAAAAATTATCATCAATTCTGTCATAGATTATATACATCAAAAGTGAAATTCATATAATAATTAATAAAAGATCAGGTCAATAGAATTATTAGCCTTCACTAAAACCAGAAATGCCCTTGTATTTGTTTGTGGGTTTCATCATTGTAAAACACAGACATACTATCTCAAAATTAGATTTAGAAGCATGTTTTAAGTGGTCTGTTATAACCCTGCAATGAAATAAACAAGTCCCAAGTGCACGCCATCTTGACAACTCAAGAGAAATTTCACATAATTTTCCACAGTGTATAATATTTTTTTAAAACATAGTGATTCTTTTAAACGTGGTAATGGGATTGAAAAACTGAAAACTGAGCTCCTTAATTCAAATAATAATGTAGGTTGAATACTAAATGGATTGAAGTTGAAGTGTGGTTCAATGTATATTTCTCATTTTGTCTTTTCTGTTGTTATACTTATTATCTCGTTTCCAGTTCCACATGAAAGGGAAAAGAATAAATAATAATCCTTTAGAGAATAGGGTTTTTTATATCTTCAAAATCAAGGAATAGTAATTCGAAATATTCCTGAAAGAGGAATATCATGCCAAGAAAAGATAGTAACTACTTGGCCCTTTTAAAATAGTAATAAGTATTTTTGGCAGAATATAGAATGATTTGATTTGAAAATTTCATGTCCATAACACTGTGCATTAACAAAAAAAATGAAAAGGGACTGGTAAAGAGTGCAAGGTTATAATTGTCGCGTTGGATAGATATTTGTTTTCAAAGAGAGCAGAACAACAAGGAAAGAAGAAGAATTTACTAATTTTAAAAATAGTAATAGAAATTTAAAAGGTTTGTATTGTAATTTCAGAAAGAGGAAAGACATGGAGATGTTGAAAGTTTTAAAACATACAATAATTTACAAAACTTTTTGCATTATCGAGAAAGGCATATAAGAAAGGAATGCTATTAGAAGAGGTCACATACAGAGATCCTGGAAGAAACAAACCTAAAGAATAAATGAAATAGTATTAGAACTTAAACTTTTTACACCAAAAAAGAGGAAAACGGAAGCAAATTAGAAACTGGTGTTTTTTATTCCATTTACAATTCCTTTTAAAGCATTACTTACTTATGACTAAAGAGAAAACCGGTTAAATTTCATTTGATATATATATATATATATATATATATATGTGTGTGTGTGTGTGGTGTGTGTGTGTGTGTGTGTGAAGATACATAATAGGCAAGTGACTTCCTGATAAAAATTCCCCACTTTATTGAGGAAAATGTAGAACTAAAACTAATTTATATTTTCAACATAAAAATATTCACTGTATTTCCCTTACCAACCAAGCTTGTTTTAGTTCAAATGATTGCCTCTTGTTAGATTATAAGTTGCATTTTCCTTCTCAGTTTTATAACATATTTTTCCCGTGTCAGAAAGTTATTGATTACATCTTAACATCAAAAGGCACATTAAACAAATGTGTTTAGTTTTAAAAGTTTGAATGTTTAATCTTCCTGTAAATCTTTTTTCTTCTGTACAAATTTTCACCGTTTGGGACTGATGTTGCTTAGACAAGATCTGCATACGTAACCATGTTTTATACTTAAGATAAACAAAAATTGTAAATACGAAATCTCGGAGCGACAATCTTATTTTCCGGACATATCAAAATCCACTCTAGTTGATTTTAAATTTAATATTTTAATTTCATTTCAAAATTAAGAATTAAACAAATTCAGGATTTGCTTCCAATTTGCTATACAGCTTTTAAAAATCAAGTCGGCTGTTTCAAAATATGGTTATTTGTGAAAAAACTCATTAAAAATAGGCTTATTTGTGACATTTTCAATTTTTCGACTTGATCCACCTACAGCCAATGGAATTTAACAAGATGCGAAAACTACTATTTTTTATCCATACACTCGTATTTTATTTATTTCTATTTCCTGCAGTAAAAAATTTCATCCCATTTAATGAACTAAGTGTCATTTAAAATTGTTTTCTCTATCCTTTTCTTAATCCGTTGAGTCAAATGACGGATATCACGCTACCTGTCGTGAGATTTACTTTTATCAACTCTAACGTTGCTTATCTTGTTTTTTCTAAGCAGGCTGATTAAAAGAAATAACTGTTAAGTCGGTTACAGCAAAATCTGCTGGTTATTATGTCCAGACGTTTGGCTCTACTTGATGCGCACGAAAGCTTGCATTTAAGGGTTACAATCCTGTCCAAGTGGATGTTTGATTCATCGCCATGCCTTATTTGAAGTAAAACATTATGAGGAGTCACAGTATATTGTTTGTTTACTGACTACAGTATGGTACTGCCAGTTGTATTTCTAAAGGGCCATTAAAGCAATACGCAAGCAATAGGACATCTTAGGTTTTGGATTTCTTCACTATTTCATTTTAACTCTTTAATTAACAGCTCGTGTTAGCTGTAGCATCTGCTTCGGTTATTCAAGATTCAACAGACAGTTATAGTTTTACAGACAAACCTTGCTTGTATGATGAACCCGAGAATATCTCTTTGATCCAGCTCTGTTATATTTTCAAGAGGTTTATTTACTCGAAAATAGATAATCAGAAATACTCGAAATCGTGCTTGCTACATGTGCGTGATTACAAGCTCGAATGGAATCATATAATTTTTATTATGCTTATATAATTTTATGACTCATCTCCAGAGTTCATGATTAGCAATTAACATCATCTCTTCATCCTTATTAACTTATCTATTCTCAACAACGACATTTTTGTGTCATGTGTTTTCCAGCGTCGATTTGATAGATCTTTAAAGAAATAAGGTGATAAAATTATAGTGTTAAGGTAATTAACACTATTGGAAGGTAATAGTACTTCACAAAATGCCATTTTCTCAACATAATACTTTTGTTTTTTTGAGAAAAATTATTTTATATCGTTCTGAAAGTTTTAAACTTTACTTGAAAAGAAAAAGATCAAAGAATTGAATGAAATACTCTGTCGTTGAGATTTGCTTTAAGAACTCTCCCCTTTTTTTCCAAAGTGATAATATAACATATATCTCCAGATACCGTTTGTATATTTTGAGGGCTATTAGACATTTTGGGGGGATGTTTTTTACTGAACGTAATATTGTTTTACAGGTATTTTTTTGAAAAAGGAGTAGAAATACTTGAGAATATATTCCCTGTTATTTTTAATATCAATATTTTATTTTAATTACTCGTTGGTAAACTACTTTATTCTAAAACTGCAGTCGTTAATATATGACACCATTTTAATAGCTGTAGATTTTGAAATTTTATTGCAAATAGTCCTGTGTGACTTTTATTTTAAAAAATGGATCCATGATGATTGTTTGATATTTGTGTATTTAGTATCTAAAAGAGTAACGTTTGCACAATTCAATCCTTCTACAAATTAAAACAATTCATGACACCAGCCTCTTTACGATGAAACTTAAAAGCTACCCATTTAAATTTATATGTTCTGAAATTTCATAGGTTTTTAATTTTTAAACTTACTCATTTTAATACTCAACTGCTTTTTAGTATCATAGATATTAGTTTTTATCACACAGGACGAACAGTAAGAGCAGTTGAATTGTATATATTGTACATCAATATTTATAATGCTAATGTTTTAATCCTGTTTAAATATTCATTACCAATAATAAAAATAATAACAATAATAATAACAATAAAAATAATAATGATAATAATAATAATGATGATGATGATGATGATGATGATGATGATGATGATGATGATAAATTGCTTGGATTGTATTGACTGTGGTCTCCACTCAGCTTTCACCAGGTTTTTCAATGCCTACATTTCTTTCATCATGTACCTAACGCAATGATATAGTTAAATAATATAAAAGGAATGTTGCTTAAAATGCTGGTTGGCACAGAGTGAAACTACTACTCCAAAACGAATACTTGTTAGCTGCACTAAATTTTCAAGCATTTCAGAGGAAGGCAGCATGGTTTGATTAATCAAAAAACAGAAAGCTGTTAACTATAATCACCCCACCAAATTTACAAGTACGCTTTTTTGTCGCCAGCAAAAATAACTTTGCCCGTACGAAAAAATTTAACTTTTAAAAGATAGGCCTCAAATAAAAATTACATATCTTTCGCCAAAAACGATTAAATAGAAGAATTAGCCAACTCACGCTAAAGCCTTTCTCACTATCAACATATAATTTCTCACCAAACGGTTTAGCAAATATAACGGCACAAACGTTATTCATATAACTAATGTCATGGACAGCGACGAGGAAACTTTAAAAAACATAATACAACCTACCTTTAGATCTGCGGCTATTGATTAAACTGTAATACCAAGAACGCAGGGAATACTTATACAAACTACTTTTAATCCAAAATAATTATTTGCTGCTGAAACGTTGATCAAATGTTGAATCGTACCTCATCCGATCCCCATTATTCGGCCATGCCCTATTACTTTTGTTTTAGGCACAAAGTTTTTACTGGATGTAATAAAGCCTTTTGATGACGTTTAAATATATAAAGAGGTGAACTGCCCTACTAAAGCTTAACAAATGAAATAGAGTCATAGAATAACAGTAGTATCGCCCAACTTTGTCTTTGCCCTCATCAAATTTTTCCTAAAAAACAACTAACAAAATCTGCTGTACTTACAGTAGCTTCAGGTAATGAGGATTCTGTACAGCGTGAATTTACTTCAGGGTGCCCCTCCTTGTCAAGATTTTTTTCAACAATTATCATTAACTGTACACAGTTCTTCAGACGTTATCATCCTAAGCTATTTTTGCATTCCCAAAGTGGATTTCATTTTAAAGCACAGTGGAAAGGAACAATATAATAAAATGAAAAATAAAGTTTCTGCTTCTATTTAACTTCTTGATCAAAATTCAATTGTGTACTTCAAACGTTGTCCTTAGTTATAAACTTACCTTGAATAAGTATATGCATATATTTTACAGCAAAGCTGTTTTCTTCTTCCAACACAAGAGCTACAAAGAGAATGAGTCGAGAAAGTAATGTCTTTCATTATAATCATTTTTAAAAAATTAATTTCACAAATCAAAATGAAGCTGATCATCCCAAGAATGACTTTTCTACTTTTCAATGAAATCAATCTTTTTGTTAATACCAATTTTCCACATTCGTATTAAGGCATGCATTACTACCTCCCAAAACTTTGCTATCATTTTGTGAGACTTTTCTTGACTGCAGTTTTCACCTCTGAAAACCTCCATTTTATGGCAGAAAAAAACAATAGTCTAAATTTGGTGATTATAGAGGATGTGGTAGTGTTACACACCCGATGAGACAATTGTCTTCTTTGTCTTGGTAATTTTGTATAGTCGACCATTCAGATGTCTTCCAGCACATTTCGATTTGCAAATTGGGTAACACTTCTCAGTTTCTTGCTCTGAACCTTGGAAGTGTCTCAAAGTATCCCTTGAGGTTTATCCTCTCTCCTCTTGGGAAGGAAACAACCAGAATGACACCTAGAGTATACCATAAGACTGTTGCCTCGACTTTTCCGTTAAATTTTTTGTCAAGCATTTTTCAGTTCTCCTGAGGGATTTTCTTTTATTTCTAATATTTTCAGATTCTTCCAACTCTCGAAAATCTCCATGATCCCAAAAATAATAAGTTGAGCACTCAGAAAAAATACGATTGACCTGATGAATGAAAAAACAAAAACAGTGCAACCAAATATCATATCTAAAAAATCACATGGAATGCTTTCATGAAATGTCATTATTAGAAATCTTGCAATTGATGACTGTCGTCAAGTCTGTGGAGGCTGAACTCATTTTCTTTTAACATTTTCTACGATGAGTTGAAATCGTCAATATTTACTTTGACCGAAAATATCGCCCTTCGTTACGCTCTAAAGGCATTTGGCAGCCTCTGACAATATTTGGTAATCAAGTATTTTTCGAAAGTTCAAGGTTCTTGTTAATTGACTACCTTGTATGCCTTTTAAAGGTTCAATTTCAGACATATCCTCGTCCTGGCATATATTTATTAACACGACAGACTTCTAACAGCCATACATAGCCATTGAGAAGCACACACAGATACATGACGCAATCCACACATCAGAGCAAGAACCCAACTGAGACTGGCAGGCCGTTTTTTCCACCAATTTTTGTTGCACTTTACCTGATAGGCATAAAAACAGTCTAAGTAAGTCTTGATATATATTTATATATGAATTTAATCTTTCGCACCTTATTATTATGACTCATCACTCCTTTTGCAAGTACAACATTTATTGAGTAGAGTTTAGAAAGAATGGAGATTTGTTTTTGGCTGAGAAACTGTAAAACAAATGCATTCCATTCACAAGTGGCCGTTTACCTTATTGATTAGCCTTTGAAATAGAATTCAGTGTGAAAATGGTTCAGGAGAATTGTAAGTATTACGAGGAATATCATCATGGGAATTATGTGGCCACATGCAGAAGTACAGTCTGCCGTAAATAATCGAAACAATAGAAGGAGGGCAGACTTAAGAAGTAAGGAGTCAATAAACAATAACTACCTAAAAACATAATAACTACCCTCTGTAGCTTGGTGCTGCAGAGGGTAGTAATTATGACTCTGTCGTGAAATGCTAAAAATTATAAAATGTGTTTGTCAGACTAGCAGCGATGGGATTTTCCCACTATTGTGATTCCAATTTTCAGCCTCTTTTTTAGAATGCCAGCATTAGTACACAGAAGAGAAGGACGCTAAGATGACGTTTGTATTTTTATTGCTTTAGTTATGGATCAGTCTGCATCTTTCCGGTCTGAGAAAATTCGAGGTGAAAGACTATCATTGTTATAAAAACATGCCTTCGCTTGCTACAGTGTTTGGTGGCATAGAAGAATACTAGGAACTATCTAGCTAGCATCGTGCTGTTAACACCCAATATATTTAGACAAAAATGGACATTAATAGTTGATTTTCAATCACAGTCAGAAAGTGTTTTATCAATTGACTCAAATGGTGATTATAGGAAAGTTTTTCTGAATTAGTTTGGATAGTCAAGGATTTGGCACATATCTCCAAGAGCGAGGTGTATAGACATATATGTAGAGGATACATCATATCTAAGCCTGTAGATCCCTTACCTGTAGATCCCTTATCCCTTGTACGAATTGTCTTATCCGGGAAGGCACGATAAAAGAGTCCATATTCATCCAGATTGAAGATATCCTCAGATTTGTATTCAGCAATGGTGTCAGTAATCCGTTCCTTCCATTCGGGAACAGTAGCCAGGTTTACTGACGAGCCTTTGCCGCTGACCTCGCCAAGTTGAGATTGTGCCATCTTTGGAATTTCTGAAGCCATACGTTTGATGCTTTTAAACCCGTCAAGTCCGATACTGACAGCATACTGGGTGGCTCGCTCTTGGATGAGAGGTCCGCTCACCACAACATTGGATGCTATGACTTTCTGGAGCCACGTCCAGATGAACTTATTTCAGCCTCGAATTTACAGGGCTTTGTTCTTTTCTTTTCACCTGGACAGCAGTGTTCGTACACTGCCAAGGCTTAATAATAAGAAGCTAATGAGAAGCGTATAAGAAACTAAATTGCTTTCTGTGGCCAAAAAGAAAAACTGAGGGAAGAAGAAACGAACTAAAAGAAGCGTAAATAATTAGAAAAATGTGGGAAGCAGAGCAGGACCGTAACACCAATTAGGATTGATCTCTTGTATTTTCTTACAGAGAAAATTTCCTTTCAAAAATTTTATATCTACTTAGTACAATAGCTCATGAAATCCGACAAAACACCAAATAAAAAAAAGAAATACAAGATCAGGATGAGCACGTTCACTGTAATAAATTATGAAATTTCAGCAAGAATGTTCTAAAGCCAAAAAATGCCATTAGTGACGACATGAATAGCTTTTTTTACTTGCTTATATGGCATTATGCTAGACAATATCAGTCGGAATGGAAAAGAGGTTGGAGGCCGCTGAGATGTGGTTCTTGAGAGAGATGTTGAGAATATCGTGGACTGATCGTGTAGCAAACGATGAAGTTTTACGAAGAGCGGGAACGGAAAAGAACCTGTCGAGGATAGTTCGAAAGAAGGTAGATAGAATTCTTGGGACACGTTATGAGAAAGGAGGATCTGGAGAACTTGGTACTGACTGGACGTATAGAAGGAACCAGAGACAGAGGGCAGCAGCGAAGAGCTTTTTGGGAAAATATGAAGGAGCATGTGGCGAACAATTGAGGAATGGAATACAAACCAATGAAATTTTACATCTGACAAGGAACAGGGTCAATTGAAAAATCATGATAGATGACGTCTACAGACAAGGCACTTAGAAGAAGAAGATTTGGAATTTCAATTAACACTTTCTCTTAAAATGTACTAGCAGTTTTAATTGTATATTTTCATGTTAATATGAAATTAAGGCCTGGGGAAAACAACAGCAGAATACATTTTTTACCGCTGGCAATGAAATTGAAAAATGTGGTCATACCTTCTTTGACCACAGCTGGCAATTATTTCAGTGACTTTTACTTCTTCAGACGTTACTTTCTCTATAGAACACAACATTCCGCTATTACGGTTGGCGAAGAAGGGTTGAGAAATACTCTCAACCCAATACGGAAAAGTGTAAAGGTACTGTCGTTAGGTTCCTATCCTTAACACCCACAGAGACGTTCTTGATATATTTTCATCTGTGCCCAAAGACGCAATAAAAATGTCTCAATCTCTTTGCAGAAAACAACCACATCTTTGAAGAAATTTGTTTTGTTAACTCTTTTGTTAATCCAGCCATGCTTGTAGTCAAAGGAACGATTTCTTAAGTCTTGGCGTACAGAATATCAATATTTAATAAGTAATTGGAAAATTTGTTAACAATTGTTAACAATTATTTGCCAAATATTTAAAAAGCATGTAAAAAGTAGATTGATTGCTTGCAACTGGTACTTCCTTTTCAGTTATTTTCCAAACTGAATTGTCTGTCTGAAAACTAATTTTATTTCTATAAAATTTATTTCTGTTCTTTGATTCACCTTATTAAACAAGCGGGAAAACTATTGAAATTTCCAACAGTGGATTTTTTCAATATGAAAATGATAGCGAGAACGAGGCTATTCTAAAACATCTGTGCCAGTCACGTGGGATGTAATAGGGTTTTCGTATTCATGAAGAAAATGTTGACAACTTTTTTAGAAGTTCTGATAATTTTAAGTTCCATTTGATTTCTATGAAACAACCGTACTCTAGAATTATAATTTCTTTACCAATAGTATTTAATTAAAAATTTAGAAATCCACTTGATTATTGTTTCCCTTTAACTCCAAGGGGATTAAACACATAGTTTTTGTTGACATTTAATAGTGAGTTTTAAAAAAAGAGATAAAGGGATTGAATTAAAAGATTCAATCATAAGCACGATTTAAAATATTTTCGGTTCCTAAACTCGAAAGTCACCTTCTCACTTCTGTACATTTAAACATGGAGTATGTTAACAGTACAAAATATGTCAACCATTGTCCTACTGAATTTTCATTTGATCATCACGTGACCCAGTGATGTTACATCCAGTTTACGAGCACAAGTGTCAAAAAAATTTGTATCTTTGTATTATGATACATCCAGTGAGTAAACAACAGTTACTATTTACTCTACAAATTAACATCGCATCCAGTGGAGGGACATTAAGCAAGTTGGAGCAGATCCGGAAGACTTCAAGGAGCGCGGAAAGTGGCACAGACTGTGTCGAGCGGCCGACACGTCTTAGCGATGGAACAAGACCGCAAGAAGAAGAAGAAGAAGATCCAGTATTCTAGCAAATGTGTCACATAACTATCAATGCTGTTTCATTTTTTCAAGTGTCAGCGTTACTTACAGAAGGTGTTACTGATAAGAAACTGAACAATAATGGTTGTCTATGATTTTTCATATATATTCACATCTGTATACGATAATAGAAAATAGCTGGTTTCAGTTCAGAACACGAGTTCTTAGTTCGAAAAGCAACCCATTCTTTTATGGAAGATTGATCATCAAATGATGCAGAAAAAGTGAAATGAATTGATTTCAACTAATAATCCAGAACTGTGCAAATAGGTTCTCAGTTTTTTAAAATAAGATATTCACTTATACTGATGTTTTCAATATATATTATTGTAATAATACCTATCCTATTGAACATTAAAATAGGTTGTTACACAGTCTGCCTCAGTGCATTGGTCATATTATGAATCTTTTAATGTGGTCATCGTGACTTCGATCCTCACATGAAGCAAAAAAATTCAACTTAATATTATATTTACTTTTAATATTTTGCTATTATTGTTGTATCCTCGCCTTTCAATTATTTAGTTTGAATTATTCAATCTTATGTCCAATGAGTCCTTTCAGCTATCACTGTTGCCTGGCCTTTTTGCAATAACGATGCTAACGTGAGATAAAATGTTTCATCTAACTCTGGCCAGAGACAAAACTTCGTTCAAAGTGTGATAGTGCTCTGATGATACTTGATAAAACAGTTATTTTCCCCCATATTTTACAATTTTGCTACTTTTTAAAGTTAGCCAGGTTTCATTTCACTTAAGTTAAATTCATTAGCCTTTTTGGGACCGCAACATATCCACTAGAGATAAACTCGTTTCTTTAAGATGTTACAAATTTTTAGAAGAAGAAAAATATGCAGCTGCCACTGTGATTAAAAAACTACTGTCTGCAAGATAATTTGGGGTACATGGGTGCCCCTATCACTACAGTAAAGGAAGAAGGCACAGTTCATGGTTGTTTTCAAAAACGACTGTGTAAGAGTAGCCTTATTTAAATTTAATATTACTTTGTGGTATCGATTTTGGGCACAACAAGGACACCGGTCTACGTTCGTGATAAAAGATATAAAAGGAACTAGAAAAAATGTATTTTGAAATCTAATAAAGGCATGTTCCAACACGAAACAAACTCAAGGCCAATTTACATCAAGTCAGGGCCCACGCTGCACTTTTTTCATGACCGAAAATAGAAATAAACTAACATTGCTACATTTTATCACTTATCACATGACAAGTGACAATGAAATTCTTTGGTCTTTCACTGAGCAACAGCTTGTTTTGACTCGCTGACAACTTATCACAAACTTAACAAGGGGGCAAAATGTCTGGACTGAATGTTCAAAAGGCAACATATTTGACAGTCAAACATTGCAGGGGCACGAGAAAAAGAGAAGAAGCAGTAAAACAAAATGCAGAGAAGCTTGATGTTGAAGAAGCACTTTGCCAAGAAAATGCGGAAAGACAAAATATTCAATTTTGCAATACGCAGCAGGTTATGAAGATACTTCAGAAAATACCGAAGCTTTTTATCAAAAACGCCCAAAGACCATTAGAGAATAATCTTTTTTGACACAATCGATACTGTGATCATGGTAATCAAAAATCGCTTGAAACAATCTAGTTATCATTGTTTCTCTAAGATCAAGCAGTCATTGTTGAAGGCTCTTAACTCGGAGCTTTACAAACTAAACGTGATGGACTGTAGGACTTTAAAGATGATCTTAATGTTTTAGCAATACTTGCAGAATTCCAAATCCTTCAACCTATGTATCCTGGTGAAAAGATTTCCCATTTTGAAGAGATAAAAGACAAAATCATGACCAAATCCAAGCAAAAATAATAACTTCTGATACGCAACTTGGTCAATTTGGTTAGTACTTGTTGGTGATGCACTTAAAAGATTCTTCTTTCTACCAAAAGACTGAAAACATAGCGTCAGTGTACTATGTCGCATATTTGCTTTACCTCATTGACAATATTGCTTATTCACAAATAGCTAACTGATCGAGTGTGCTTGTTTGGGATTGCTAACGAGTTTGTAGATTCAAAACCAAGTAAAAAAAGGTTTGGTTAAATTTGATAAAGACTATTTCCAAAAGTTATCATTCTCATTTTTAGATTCATAGGTATTACCTTTTACTCTCAAAAAAAAAACTTCGTTGAAATCTTGTAATTTCTTGCTTGAAGAATTTGTACCTAAATTTATGATCATCTAATTATATAGTAATTGATTAAGGTCTTTCTTAGAATTTCAAAATGTTTCTTTGAGTGTGAAAAAACTTTGCCAAGTTCAAAATAATGGGTCAATTTTAGGGCTAGCAGAGCTTTTAAAAGGCAGATTATTTTTTGACTCCTAGGCCTCAACGAGGCTGGGCCTTTGGGATGATGGTGCAAATAGCAGCTTTCATTAAACATTGCTCAACCCCCCAACCCCCCAACCCCCCATACACACACACACATCTAAAAGGTTGCGTGGGTCCTGCAAGTACATTTTCTGCATCAGTCTCGTTAGTCTTTTTTTTTGTATCTCAAGACACTGGCTGTTATATGATTTCTACCCTACAAAAATAGAAAACAATGTTTTTAAGTCATGATAAAGTGACCATGTGTTTATTGCTTTAGTATGGAATTCATTGAAATAGCTTCTGGATCGTTACGTGTAAATAAGCAGAGATATACATCACATGCATGTATTAAAACTATGTATTAAAACTTGTATTAAACCTATATTAAACCTAAACTTGTATTAAAACTATATTCTCTTCCCGATGCCTCCGGTGTAAGAGCATCGGCGTTTCCCTGTGGTTGTTTGATCGGAGCAAGAGGAAATAAAACACTAGCAGCAAGAAAGAGGGTTAAAAAATCGACTTGTTTGTGTAGCTTTGAGACCGACCATTGCTGTTCCCTGTCAGGCTTTTGGCAATGGGATATTTTTCAATCATGTGCATGAATATCAAATTTATTGTCTTATATACTCCATAAAACCTCACAACAGAAATATGATTTTTACTTACACAGAGCTGCAACCGAAGGCAATCTGTAATTACTAAGATAATTTTTGCAAAAGCTAATAAGTATCAATTGGTACAATACCACTAACATTCATTTTCAACTACATGAAAGCAGTTTCCAATGGTGCCCAGTGGTTCAAAGAATAGATGGGTTGTGCAAACCGTATTTTTTATCATTTTGAAAATTTAAAAATTGAGAATTTACTTGAGGAGGTATTTTGAAAGCATCTAGCATCACAAAGCTCATACCACTGTTATGAATAAAGGGAGAAGAAAATAAGGTGCAGTGATTGAAGCGGCTGAGAAAGTGGTCGGAAAGACCTGAGGAGGTTCCAGTGCTGCTTGGGAAAAATGGTAGTGAAATAAGGAATTCCAATATGGAACAGCTTAGAAATAAAATGTCGTAAAGAACTGGAAGAAGAACCCCCTAGCAGCAGAGAGAAGAGATATACAAATATATACAAGAGATATACAAACAATCAAGCAGAAAAAAAGGGTAGTAGCAAGTAGAAAGCTTTTCAGGATTTATTAGATGCAGTATGGGTTAAGGAAAAGCTGAAGTATAAAAGAGAAATTTTCGTTGTCTAGCAAAAACCTCTACTGCGGTTTTATAAATTTTAAGAAAGTGTACAGCCATGTAAGACAGAAGGTTGTACTCTGAGGGTTGAGAAAAAATAAAGTACTAGAAAAGTTAGTTAAGCATGTCGCAAGAAGCGAAGAAAAATGTGCAGTAACAGAGCAAGAATGGAGCCTGTGCAGGGTAGACAGAGGGTAAGTTGGCATGACGTGATAAAGACATGGTAAAAAGAGGACAAGAAAAGCAAGATACAGTAGATAAGGCTTGATAACCGGAATGATTCTTGCTGCTGACTCCTGACGACAGAGAAAACAGAGAAAGGAAGAAGAAGAAAAACATAGACATGTTAAAGAAATACACCACGTAATATGACGACTAGACTCAGTTTAAAATGTCGTGCATACATTTATTGTCCATTAATCTACCTTTTTTAGCACCCCCTTCCTTTTTACTTGAATGTTATTGTGCTAGTTGATACTGTGACTTGTAATGTAATGTAAAGTAAGGTAATGTAATGTAAGGTAAAGTAAGGTAATGTAAGGCAACGTAAGGTAATGAAAGGTAATGAAAGTTAATGTAAGGTAATATAAGGCAATGTAAAGTAATTTAAGGTAATGTAAGGTAATGTAATGAAAAGTAATGTAATGAAAGGCAATGTAAGGTAATTTAAGGTAATGTAAGGTAATGTTATGTAATGTAAGGTAATGTAAGGTAAGGTAAGGTAATGTACTGTAATGTAATGAAAAGTAATGTTATGTAATGTAAGGTAATGTAAGGTAATGTACTGTAATGTAATGAAAAGTAATGTAATGCAATGTAATGTAAGGTAAGGTAATGTAAGGTAATGTAATGTGACGTAGTGTATTGTCTAGGTACCTATATTTGTATCTACATACTCATTAGTTATTCCTTGCTTGACTTGGTCAAGGTCTATCCTATCATGCTGTCTTTTTTCCTGTTTCATTTTAGGAAATGTGCTGTATATTACCTAGTAAGATCATTCTTTTTTTTATATTTTGACTTTAAAAATATTTTTGACAAAGAAATTCTAAAATTTGCCTCAGCTGAAAAACAATTACCTACAATTTTTAAACTGGTGTTGCAGTGGTTTGTGAAATTCAAGTATATTATCCCAAGGTCTGTGTCCTGATTCAACTTCACTTTCTGCTGCGAAAAAATTATTCCCCTGTGATATGTAAATTTTTCTGGTCAAAGTACAGTGATAATTCTTGTCCTGGTTTCAGAAACTTGGATCATGGTTGTTTGAATATTCTTTTACTGAATGCTGCATGAACCAGTCCTTTTTATTTCCAGGTCATAGATAACGATGGAAATACCAAATGGACCGAATACCCAGCAACTGATTTAAATGCTTGAACAATATTATTTTCGTCCCGTATTTTTATTTATCAAAGCATGGGTACCTTTGAGTTAATTAGAATTATTGGACAAAGTTTTCATGATGTACATTTTCCACCTGCCTGTGCAAAATGACATTGGGTCAAATTTAAACTCTCCAAGACACGGTTGACCTTTCACCTTTTTACACCTAGTATTCTTGTTCAACTCTTTGTACTTCTTTTAATATTGAGCCTATACTTTGTCATTGAAAACAAATTTTTTTATCAAGAAGAAAACTGGCCCTAGATAAACAGTAAAAAGAGTCAGATTAAGGTAATCTAAAAGGAATACAAGTCAGCATTATCACCCTTGATTAATCTTTCTCTGTATTTTCGTGAGTTAACCTGGATTCAAGACAAGAAAAAAGCCTTCATAGGTGGGAATCTCGTTCGAGACACAGCATGTTCTTTAATAAAAGACACAACCTTATCGTGCACGATATTGAAAAAAGATGTTGTCTGTCAATATGGGCCTATTGAAATCTTCACAGCGTTAATTCAGGGTTGGGCCTTTTGACTTTTTAATGCCTTCAATAAGCATAGTCGCTATTTTCTACCATCTTGATAGAAGAGGCAGCCTGTGTTTGGTTTTGGTATTAACAATTGGAAAATTTCATTTGGTTTCATGACATTTAACCAACGCTAAACAATCTATTTGAGTTGCTGCTTGACTGAATATTAAATGAATAGTCCTTACTTTAAAACAAAAGGAACAAAAAATATGCCGACATAAATTTTTAATGAAGATGGCAATTTTCATATAAAATATAAATTTAACAGCTCAATGTAATCACATGCATCCAATGAAAGCCGTCAGTAATTTTTTTATTAATGATAAACAATGAGGCTAACATTACTGCTTATTGGTCAAAGAAAATGATTCGGACAACATACACATTTCTGAAGGGCTGATAATTTCTAAGACTATGTCTTGTAAAAAATATTATACGACAAGCTGGAATTTTGGATAGTTTATTTTAAGTAATTAAAAGCATACTCAAATATGGTTCCGAAGACGTCAGAAAAAAAGGATCGACGATAGGTCAACAACTATTTTTCTGTGTCACTGAAGTTTATTATTCAGGTGTAAAAACCCCTAAAAATAAACAAATAGGTATTGAAGTTAATTAATTGCGCTGGTTAGGACGGATGTCAGATTTGACTTTGTAAAAACTCGACACGCTTTGGTAAAGGACAAATTATTAGCCGGTATACTTGGTCAAAAAAAACTAGTGTAAACGTTAAGCATATTCTGTTGACACAGATGTCACTCAGGAAAATAACCAGAGTCAAGTAGTAAACAGTAAAGTTGCATGAAATACTACAAATAATGAGAAAGAACCTGAACTGCTCTCTTTTTACAACTAATATAAATCACAAAGTTTGTAATGGCAGCTCGTCTTCCCTATTACTCTAAACAACTATGCTCACACAAGGACCACTGTGCTACACGACATAAAAATAAATGGTCCTTATATTAAATATATCTTGTACCCTTGTGGTTAGTAAACCCTACCACCTGATTAAATTTTACATTGCATGAGACAGTTACCTCCTACTTGGGTCCGAAAAATTGCCTGATATGATAAGTTCCCCTAGAGTATAGCCCCCCCGGATAGTTTCCTCTAGGAAAATTGCCCCATAAACAATTGCATGTGGATAATTGGCTCACACTTCGAAGAAGATGAAGAACAACATTGATGCAGCAATCTCACCCTGTCTTACACTATCCTCTACAGCTATTTCGTCAGATAACTTCCCACTACATTTAACTCGAGCTTTCATATTTTGTTGTAATTCTTTAATCCTGTTCATCAATGTTAGAGGAAACCCAGGTTTACCAAGGACTTTCCATGAGAACATCACGGTTTCCCTGCAGTTGCCTTGCAGAGAAACTCTTATCAGTTGTTCCTCTTCCTGAGAAAGAAGTATGTTGAGTCTCAGATAACTCTGAAGGACACACATACTTTGCAAGGCTATTTAAAAGAAACTGGGCTAAAATTTTCCCCACAGTTTCAAGGAGCACTATACCACGGCAATAATCACACTCTGACATTGTACCCTTGCCTTTGATCAAGGATACCAGTATACCATCAATCCAGTCTTAAGAAACAAATGTATCCCTCCAACAACCTTGGACCAAAACATATGCATTATGGTTCACCTTTCCCTCCATTTTCAACATCTCAACTGGTATCCTACCTGAGCTTGGTGCTTCACCTGCTTTTATCTGACTTATGACAATGTAAGTTTCTTCTTTGGCTATTAATTCATCCAAGAGCTATCTACTGCAGAGGGGTTAAATAACAGATATATGTAGTAGTTCTTGCCAATGCTTCATGACTCCTTCTGAATCTGAAATTCCCTTTAAACCATCTTTTGAGTTAACTGGTGCAATTAAAGCTCATGATGAGACAAAAGTTTTTCTTGGAAGACCAAAAAGTGTTTGGCATTGTGGTTAACTGCTGCCTCTTGAAATTCAGCAGATATGACTATCCACCAATGGCTTTTCATTTCTGTTGATGATCGTTTGGAAGGTGCTTTGTGCTCTTTAAGTGACCTTTCCATCCGTGACCTATTTAAAAGACATTTGTTTAGGAATATCTTATAAAGAACACTTTTTTCCCAGTAATTAACAGATACCAGCATTATTCCCATCAAACAAGTCTCTACGTTGCATTTCCTTCTAACCGAAAACAACAATTCTACTTAAATAAACTTGTTCTTTAAAGTTTTCCTGAGAGCCATCAAAGGTTAAAATACCAAATGCGGCTGAAAGCTGTTGACATGCACCAGGTTGCCTGAGCTTCTCGATGTTGATGCCCTCAGCTGTTTTAGATTTTTCTTTTAAAGTTGAAGCCTGAACTCTCCAGGAACAAATTTTTGATTATAAGCATACTTTGCAATACCTAAGACACGGACGTTAAAAACATCTTTTATATCTTGATGTCTTATGACAATAAAGTCCATCATGTGACCATGTTTGGATCGAAAGTGGATCCACGTTACCTTATGTTTCTGTTTTCGTTAAAAAAAAAATGTTTCAGACGAATAAATTGAGCTCAGAGCATAGCTAAAGCAAATTTAAGCCATTTTTTTTTTCTTTTCCAATTCCATAATGCTTCATTGCAGCCCAAACATGATACTGTCTGGCTACACGTGAATAAAGTCTCATAGGAGGATTATATTCTCTTCTTGGGGGATATCAAAGATGGTTTTACGAAGAGCCCCATAAAACTGTGCCAAAAAATATTATATCCGCACTCGCCTAAAGGGTTAGGGAACGCAGAAAGGATTGACAAGTAAAGATTGCATGCAAGTGAAATACGTAGTTTCATAATTCTATTTCTAGGTAATGTTTAATGCATCTTTTTTACCATTTTCCCAACGATTTAGGTGATCAATACTGTCCTTAAATAGGGCTGCTGAGACGTAAGAATTCCTACCGAAATCTATTTCTATCATCAATTAGGTAAGATAACGATGTTAGAATATACATATATTACATATATATATACATAAATTTATTTTATTTACCTTTGCTATCTATAGTCTTCTCTATTTATTTCATTTCTGTCTATATTTCAATCTCTGAACAAAAATATTGAATAGGTCACCTTTTATCAAAAGCAAAACCAGATATTAATGTATACCAACGTGCAAAGGTAGAGTTGTAAATTTTTCCAAAGAAGTAAGCCGGCTTATTTTAGAACCTTAAATGACTCTTGGAGTACTTACCTCATTAAAAAAGATAAATTTTGAGCAAGACGTCGAGTACTGTGTAGGTTTTACATGAAGAAAATGTGTTTAATTCTTAGGATTCGCTGCTTAAAGTTGGCATGACATTGACAAAGGTGGTAATAGTTTACAGCCACGAAGTGCTTTCAAAACTGAAACACTGTAAAACATTCTTCTTGCTAAAATATTTTTAGATATCACCAAAAGCATGGGCGGTAGGCGGTAACACCCACATGAAAACTCCTGTGACACCCTTCAACTTTATTACTCGTCTCTGCAGCTCTTGAAATGATCGATGGACCGTATTCCGAAGCGGAGAAGAGATCACGAGGTTTCGTTAGGGAATATTCTATCAAGAACGATCTTTGCAGCGATCTTTGATGTACTGAATGAGGTTTTACAAATTTCATTGAAAGCTGTTGTCCAGTCTGTTTACGAAGAATATAAAATACTTCATCTTTTATTTGGTACATAAGTTGAGTTCTTGTTACACTTTTAACCCCACTATTTATTATTAACTTTAGGAATTCCAGGAAATTACTTTGATTTTGACCAAATCTAAGAAACGTCTCTTTGAGCTTTGTCACATCTCAGTGCCATATTTTCTCAGCCAAGGATTTTTACTGTTTGAAAAATTGTTTTGAGAATATATCTACTTTTTTCTTACATTATGCTTACAGAATTGTCAATAATGGTTGTGATTGTAGCTTCTCGTCGCTTATATGCTGATCTAAAGTAATGAGCTATTAGGACACAATTAAGGTGAAATATTTATCCCTGGTGTTAATATGGACTGTCGTATGCACCTTTGTATTCAGTAAGAGGTAGTGTGACAAAGCTTATGAAATAAGACACTGTAAAATTGCACCTTGATAAGGATCAGAGTAAGCAAGACACCTGTAATATTCCGGCAACCACAACTGGAAGGACTTCAACTTTTTACTGTCTTTTGGATTCGAGAAATTGTGATAACGCTTCCGACATACAAAAGGTACATCATTACAAGTGGAATCTTGGTGTTAGTGGGCACTTCCTAAAGAAAAGGACTAGCACAATGCTGAGAAAAAGTGTTCACACAAAATGAAATTTATCACAGAAATAGACAATTAAATAAAGAAATGTAATAATGTCAAGCGTAATGACAAAAGTATCATGATCTGTAAAAGACAGTGCAAAGTTCATAAAATAGTTAACAATGAATTTGACGTACAACTGAATGTATAATTACTGCCACAACTTAAGAGGGCCTTAACATTTTCCAAAGAAAAGGAATAGTAAGCTTTCAACATAGTGATGCTTAATCCTTAACCCTTAAACATAATGCTTGCAGTTCAGTAATTTCAAAAAGAATTAAAATGATGATCACAATGATGATAATCCCCGGCATGTTCAAATACACAGGTTAATCTGGAATCAAAGACCCTATCTGTACCTAAATCCATTCCTAGAAATTTATTGCCGTAAATACTGCATGCAAATTGTATTCATTAGATAATTGATTAAGGCAACCATACAATATTAGTTATTACAACAGATAAACACCATTCGAGTAGAATTATGATGTTTAGTGCTATAACAAAGCAGATGTAAACAATTGCGGAGGAATGGGATAGAAAGACACTTCATAGGAGATAAACGCTGGAGTATGAAATCTTGCATTAGCGATGATAAAAGCCAGTAGACAACTAAGAGATCCACTAAAAATGGAGGCACTTAATTTACACTATGGGTATCTTTCCCCGTCTAATTGGCCAAATATCTGTTTGCAAATGGACACGTATTCTTATGATAATCGTGCATATTCGTGTTTGCGATACATGGTTACCAAAATAGGGCGCTTGATCCTTAATATGGGCCTCTCAACGAAAAAGTGGCCCTTATTAAGGATCAATCAAGAGACATTGAAATAAAAATAGTAATAATAATAATAATGATAATAATAATAGTAATAACTTCAGGAATTAAAGAGAGCCAGAAGCTAGAAGCTTGAAGCATCAAGTAACTTGTAGTATGGAAAAACGAACACACTGAGAGCTGTAATTGAAACTAAACCCCATTTTTAAGGCGCCTGTTGAAGACAGGAGAAATGACTTCATGATATTTTCAAATGTCTGGGGACGAAATGCTGCATGATATTGAAGTGATGTCACCCTGAAGCTATTTTTGGTCTTAGTACAACACTGATTTAAGAAAAAAACAACCCCAAAACATCCATTTTTGGGACGTTTGTTGGCTTGGGGTTATAAGATGAGGGTTATGCAAAACAAGACCTAACAGCTTTTTGACAGTGATTTGTTTTTGTGATATTCTTGCATAGATTTTAAATTTCCGCTTGATTCGTATTCATAAGTTCCCGTACCAGATTTTTTGGCACATGACATCAGTCCTATTAATATAACTTTCTTTTGATTCCACAATTTAAACTCTCTTTTAGTTTATTTTTTGTGAGGCTTGTTTGTACTAGGCAACAGTTTTTTAATCTGAACACCTCTCTATAACACAGACTCATTTTTATTTTCTGGTTAGTTTCCTTATTTTTATTTTTATATTCATCATTCTGTTGATAAAGAATCAACACCGTGCGGAAAGTCTCAAGTTACGTTTTACAAGTTACACAAATTGAAAACGAAACACAAACAGGTGATCAAAAGGTTCAAATTTAATTTTTGGTTTTATCTTCCCACAGCAAGTCCTCCGAACTATTATTTTTAAAAGTTGTATTGTGTGGTTTTTGTTTATTATTTTGTTGATGTTGTTTTTTGTTTTTGTCATTTTTATTAGGGGAGAGGAAAAGTGATATTATTGAAACATTGCATTCGAAAGCTATTACAGATACAAATTTTTATTTCTAAGCCAAAGAACGTACACTTAAACAAATATTTTCTTCCAAATTTACTTTTGTTGATTAATCGCAGAGATTAATTGTCATCGTTTTCGAGTATTTTATCAGGCAGCCTCGTACACTAAGAGTGAAACGCTTTTCTAAGCTGAAACAAGAAAATAATGAATGAGTCAACTGAATCAGTTTTAACCATTGTCTCTGTATAAAAGATCGGAATATCTGTGGTCTGGTGTAAATACTATCATCCACCTTTACAATGACGCTGCTTTAGAAAACAATAAATTAAATTTAAGGCTGAAAACGTAGTTTTTTTCTTTGGTTTATTTCTGCATTTGTTTAGAAAATAGGGATAGCAAATAATTCGGTTCCTTTTGCTTGGATTGAAGTTAAGTGCTAAAAGTCTCAGTGCAATAGTGTCGGCTGCTTTTTATTCTACCTCTAAGGGGTTTTCGTTTCTAACAGTAGTCCAGCTTAGGCACCTGCAACAATAAACAGACAAGCAGTTTAAGTTTTATTTGTCTGACAAGGAAAAGTAAATGACATAATTTAGATCCTCCGGTCAAGCCTTTTTTCCTATCGTTGTTCTTAATGTTAAAATGAGTATGCTGTAGAGTAGTTTTTTCCCTTTGTGTCCCTCTGTGTCTCTCTCTGTTTTTCTTCTCTTTCCTTCCTTCTCTCCCTCTCTCTCTCTCTCTCTCTCTCTCTCTCTCTCTCTTTCTCTCTGTCTTTGTCTTCTCTCTAAGAGATCCTCTCTCTTAATGTTTGTACCATAAAACCTGGAGGTTTACTTTCTACTCACCTAGCTTACTCGAAACGAAAGAAAAAAGCTCTTTCAAATAAAATAACATTTAGACAACAGAACGTTTTTAGAAATTAGGGAATAATAAATTTTTACACTGGTATAAACAACAACTTATTCTCACGATTCAAGTAAAAGGATCCAAGTAGGACAAAGCTCCCATTTAATACTTTTTTCCGCTAAAGTGCATTTATTAAGGTACTATTTATGGAAGACATTTGACCCAACCTTTGACCCGACATTTGCCATACACATAAAATTTTTAGTTGTGAAAAGACCCAAAAGCGATTTGAATGATTCAAAAGCCTTTCGTACATTTTTATTACCTCCCTCGTATGATTTCCCAGAAAAGCCAGGATTTCACTGGGTGAAAGATTTCGTTGGTCTTTCTTTATGTATTTATTTATCTGGAGTTATTTGTGGAAGTGACACTTTTTTTCTTGACCTACAGACTAAAAGGTAGCATTCCTGACCATATTATGAATTCCGTGGGTTTGGAACCATGAGTTGGAAAATTTGAAAAGAAAAAATGAGATAAAATAGAAAAATAAAAGAAAAAAAAATTCAAGGAGTGGCTGAGCGGTTTATTGTCAGCTTACCACACAAAAGGCACCTGTTTAAAATTTGCTTAATGCGCCCAAAGATTGTCCTCTGAAAGTGGTAGACTTCAGCGTTGTACATGTTGATGTTCTCAATATAGCATTGTCACGAAACCAATAAATATAGAATTATGAAAAATGTCATAAAGAAAACAATTACGCGTTTAGGCATACCATCGCGACTTTTTCATGCGTAACTGATTTTATTTGCTTTATGAAATAGTTAAAAGTAACAGTTTCTAATAAATCCTATGTGCCGTATTTTTTCAATTTGTCCCATTTTTGTGTTTAAGCGCATAGCCTTCTTCTTCTTCTTCTTCTTCTTTTTCTTCTTTAAGTGTAGTTTTAAATTTGAGCCGGGGTTGACTGGTCACACACCTATAATAAATCACTGTGGCTTTGATTTGGAGCAAAGGGTAAGGAAATTTGCCATGAAGTAATTTCTTGTGCCAAAAATCCTTCATTAATTTTACTGCATATGTTTTTCCCTCAGTGGAATTGTTTTTAGCTCAATCAGTTAGTAGCATTAATTCATCAAAGCTCAACTTCTCATCAATTTCTACTTATTTGAAAATATGTCCCAGCTTCTTGACATATAAAATGTAAAGTGAAACTTTTAGTTTATTTGCTTTAGTTCAAGCCTGAGCATACAATCACCAGTCCTTCTCAAATGCTTGTTGTTCCATTCAATATCTCGTTTAAGAGAATATTCTAATTTAGAGAAGTATGATCAATGATCATCAGCTTTATAATGATGCATCTAAATCGTTTTTTAAATTTATCTCCATTGGAAATGTCTGCCATGCGAAAACTTCATCTTATCGCTTGAACTGATAGTGAATTATTAATATTTGTCTCATTTCTTGCATTCAGTTTAGGGATTTGAACTATATACACTCTCCAATGCATTCGCCCTGATTGTTTATCTTATAGCAGGATGCTTTATGGTTTCATCTTTATGTATTTGAAGGTTATACATCAGCTTGCAGAGTCAAGGTCCATATTAACTGGGGTTGCATCAAATTCAGTGTCACTGATTTACGAAAATTATCTTTTAAATATGTTATCTTGGTTGATTTATCAGGGCCAAATGCAAAACAGAACATCACTGACTGCAGGCTGAAATTGTTCTTGCCAACATCGTCGACTCAACCTCCAGGAAACTATTTGCCATGAGAATCCTGAGTGCTGCTAAGCTGCTTAAGTTCAGACTATGAACGAGTTGCTGACTTCATGTATAAAATCAGACTCTCAGAGCAACCAATGTGTGCAGCAGACCATGTGCTGACATATCAAACTATTGGTCCCAGAGGGGACTTGGAATCTGTAGGCAGTGACCTAAGACAATGACTACTGTCTTCAAATTTGTCATTGTAACCCTATCAAGTATAATTATTAAGCATTATTATGGAACAGTAATACATATTGCTTAATCGTATATATATAAATTCAATGTAGATGCAATAATAAAACGTTTTATTAGCATTCTAATGTAATACTTGTAATTGTTGATCAATTTATGCAAATAGCCTTAGACTGTCCGTTTACATTTCTAGCATTCATAGTTTACCAATACTAATGTCTATTGACTATAGTTCTCGACAGTGACTTAAAAAAGCAAAGAAAATGTTTGACAGAGGATGAAAATTATTCACTTCCATACCTTGCTCTATCCAAGCTTTATGGTGGATTATCAAAGGCTTGTTGTAGTTTAAGCCAGCGGATATAATAATGTTCATCAATAAACTTGTGTAACAATTCTTAAGGATTAGGTAATCAATTACTGAATTCCTAGGTGGATGAGATGATATAAAGTTTGATAACAATAAATAGAAAGTTCCCCAAATAATGTATATTGTGAACAAATAGAATAGTGGCAGCCTTCTATGTTTTTCCCGTGTATGTTTCCGTTTAAAGCCTCCAATTTATGCCTTGCTAAAATGGATAGTGTCCTCAAGGGAGTATGGCCAGCTTTATTAATAGAATGAACATGATAAATGACATTTGTGTGAAAATACTCTGCTGGGCTCAAATAAAATCGTTCTTATAATTTTAATATTTATTTCACTTTTTTATTTATTTTTTATTGTTACTATCTCCAAGTATTTTGAAACAACTATTCTTAGAGGTGATAAGAAATTTGTACATTAAACAAAAATATTTGGAAGAAATAGACGTCAACTCTTCAGTTTATTGATCATATCTATACATGTAATATAGATATACATGTAATATATATTAGAAATTGTACATATACATATATATTTATTATTGTTAGATAATGTAAAGGAAATTCAAAACATTATTTTGAAACACTTTGTACATTATTCTTTCTCATTAAACAGATGTGGTTTCTAATACTTGGTGATGGACAGAAAGCTTTATTTTTAGAGGTTACAAAATCTAGTTCCTTCTGCTAAAAACTATCTTTCTCTATAGTGTTCCAGTAATATCAGTCAGAAAATCGTCATACTTTAATATTTTTCATTCTAAAGTAGTACGCATTTCTTCTATCAAAAATTTGTTGCTTTGAAAATTTGAGCTTTTTGAAATGTGTACACACAAGGTGTCTGAATAAGTTTGTTGACTGAAGAATTTGACGATAGCAAGACAGAACAGAGCTTTGGTCTTTTGGAAGCACTATTTTATATTGTATTGTCCATCTCATGTGATTCATCTTTTACCTACTATTTCATCCGATATAAGATTTTGTTTATGTCATCGAACTGTTAACAATCCTGATTTTTTTTCTGGCTTCCGGGTTTAACAAATCAAGTCCACAGGAACGAACGTAACTCCTGTCGGTACCTTTACCAGTTTTGCATGTCTTCACGTAAAAGAGACTCATGCTTGACCACAATCATCACACTTCTTTCCGAAACGGTCGGTCTTTACTTAGATCTAACTGTTACCGCCCCAAAAGATTATAAGAAAGAACCCTGTGCTGCTGTGGTCAGTTTATCAATGAAGAAAAATATTTGCTGTACCAAAAGTGTTTACACTTTGGTATGAAAAACCAAAAACAGATAAAAAAACTCATGTGAAAAAACACAAACTTTAGGCAAAGAAATAACCCTGTCGTCATAACCTCTTCTGTGGGTGTTTTGTGTTCGCGCGCGTTTGTCCGATGTTTGTCTGTTTGTCTGTTTGTCTGTTTGTCAGTTTCCCTGTTCGTCAGTTTCCCTGTTTGTCTGTTCGTCTGTTTGTTTGTCTGTTTGTCTGTTTGTTTGTCTGTTTGTCTGTTTGTTTGTCTGTTTGTCTGTTTGTTTGTCTGTTTGTCTGTTTGTCTGTTTGTTGTTTGTCTGTTTGTCTGTTTGTCTGTTTGTCTGTTTGTCTGTTTGTCTGTTTGTCTGTCTGTTTGTCTCTCTGTCTGTTTGCCTGTCTTTTTGCAAATTACTTTGAACGTTATTGACGGCTCTTTCATTCTGACCTTGAACCTCTCTAAAATGTTTTCCCCAATATCTGATGATTGCTCTTTTAATTTCTTGATGGTGAAGGCAAAGATGTTCAAAAGCAATTTTTATAGAGGCAAGTGAGTCACAAAGTTCTTTGATCTTGTCCAGTTCTGTATTTGAAATTTCAAAGTAGTCCAGTTTTAACATAGCTAGCTTGATCTCCTTCTTGATGTCATAGAAACGCTGGAGCATATTTAAAAGGCTATTCCAGCGAGTTTTACAGTTCAAGAAAACTGCCACTTCTTTGCCAAAAGACTGCATATTTTCAGGCTACAAAGCTTCGTCATTTCCTACTGGGGAACGACGGAACAATTTGACCATTTTGCGAACTTTAACAACTAATTTGTTCCAATCAAAAATTAGCTTTGGAAGATGCAGGTCCAAGCACATAAACCTCCTCTTTCTGTTTGAAGTTGACTCATCAAAACTGATTGAAAATCGAACACCAGCCTCCTTTTTTTTTCTTAATTTCATCACATACTTTGTTCTTCACAACGTCAAATTACTCCATGAAGAGGCTGCAGACATGCTTTCGACATTTCGGAACACAATAGATATTTGATTTGAATGCTCTTCTCATCGAATCACTGGAAACCATTTGATTAAAAGTCAATCTACAGTAAAAGTTTAGTAATGACTTCACAAAGGGAATCTTTTTGTTTGGGCTTAAAGAAAGTGTCAATTTTGACAGTTTTTGTTTTTGGTTCAGAGCACAAGATTTGACTTCAATTTTGTGTTTCAATTTCAAATGTCCGATCACCCCTACTCGAGCCACCAACTTGGATTTGCTTGGGACATTTTTACACCAGGCTTTTTCTTGTTCTCGGTTGTATAGAAAACAATTCCACACATCCAATTTCCTTTGGACACTGATATCTTCAAAGTCCGTCAATTTAAACTGAGTGATTACTGTTTAAACTTCTTGTTTTGGAATTAACTTCGCAATGTTATTGACGTGATTTGACAAGCTTTTGTTTTGTTCATGATTTTCGTCATGCACAAACAGCGTTTCCAGATTATTTACATTACAATTTATTCACTTTTGGAAAAAAGCCAATTTTCATTTAATTCTTCCTGGGGTTTCCTGGGGAAATTTCCTGGGGAAATTTCAGAAAAATCCCGGGGACCGTGAGCACATTTTTTGCTAAATTGCCTTAAAATCGGGGACAGGGAAACCCGGGGGCTGACCCCAATTGAAATATCAAGTAGGTTAATGCGAATCTCAGTTAAATTTCAAAGAAAGCCAACCCTGATGCTGCCGCAAAACCCCTAAAATTTCAAAAGTAGAACAGCTAATAACAGTAATTTTCTTAATTTTATTTTCAGTTTATTGATATTGAGGTTTTAATTTTCGTGCTTGGGTTTATTAATAGACCTGCTTGTCTCAAACAATGTCTACAAGAGTAAACAAATTTGAGTGAATTACTGCTTTGTGCACATAACTGATATGGTTCACAAGTACGAAAGAGTTCACAATTCACGGTATGTTAGGTGGTAAACGTGTAAGATAAAATGGAAGTATGGACCCTAAAAGCTAGAAAATACTGTTCAGGAAAAGGAGATGAGCATTTTAGGACGATTCGAGCGCAAACAAACTTAATGATGTTCAAACAAGTATCGAACAGATATGCATCTGAACTGTAATGAATACAGACCAATCGAAATTGTTATCATCATGGGTTTTAAAAAAAATAGATATTGCCTACGGGATTAGGAGTTGTCAATTATTTATGATCTGATACGATGGACAATTTACACGCTGTTACTTTTATTTACCAACACCAGTTATCTCTGTAAGTAACGCAGGCACAGATTTCGACCAAAGGTTAGAAGAAGATAATCCCCAATTCCAGACTCCTTTTAATCGTCGTCAAATTTTGAAAAAATCTGCAAGTATAAGAAAATGGGATCAATGATAATAGTTTTCATCGATAGTATTTTAAAATAACTTTGCGACATTGTAGTGCACTGCAATATTATTTTGAAAAATACGACCACTGGCTCCTTGCGGAATATAATGAGAATTTTATATTCGTGCAAAGAGGGCAAGTGAAACGTCTACAACAAAGACGATCATTTCAAGCTTCAAATAGGATAGAAAAGTTCAAAGAAGACAATGAAAAAATAAATCATTTTATAAGGTCTAAAGAGACCATTGCAAACCAGGAAGCGTCTAAAGTGTAGATCTTTCTTTCCTGCAACATAACTTTGTGATTCAAACACATATAAAATAAGATTTTGTTGAAGAGAATTGAGAATTGTCTGGACGATTCTACTATTCCACTGTCAAAAGACCTTCGGCTTGCAACAGACAAAACTTAGAAAGCACGCCCTTGAGGTGCAGTATGTATGCTCAAGAAGTGGGGTGTCTTTCTCACAGATTGTTCTCTTGACAAGCCTGATTTTGGGTGACTGAATTTTTCATCAATTTTTATCTGCCCTTTTTTCATTGAAAAATTGAGACTTTGTTTAAGCAATTTAAGATTTATGTTTTTGTCGTTAATGAAAGGTGAAAATCATTCAAACATTATCCTATATGATCAAGAAGTCTATTGCTCTTAAGGAGAAATACGTGATAGGTGTTAAAGAACTTTGGCCCTAAGTTTCAAAAATCTAGAGTTATTCACTGGCAAACACAATTCAATTGAATGACACAGAACTCAAAGATATGTGAATGTTTTTCATCCACAGTTTTTATATATCCTACTTATTTCCTCCTTGAATCCAGTCCTTACAATTAAAATAAAAGTATTAATTATTTTCATGATTCCAAAAATATCTTGTAGATAATACTGGTATTTTTAACACATATGAGAGTTATAAGTTGATTTGCAATCGTGATACTAAACCAAACGTACAAAACTTTTGCAATCTCTTGTTTGATTCCCAAAAAGATATTTTTTATTTAACTTTTACGAATACCTTTTGTTTACACATTGCAGCATTAGGTTGCGAATACCTTTTAGATCATATTGTTAAATTCTGAAAAGTAGTGACCACTAGCCCCATGAAAAATCTAAATGTGCTAAGTTTTTAAAAATAACTCTGTAAAAGTTCTACAAATAGTGTTATTTACGAAAATATGTGCAAACTTTTGCATATGTTTATCCCGCCAAAATTGAAGGATATGAAGATTAATGCCCTTAAAGTACTGTTGGACAATTCAGAGCTCCATTTTTTCGTTTCACTGTGTATTTTGTTGGGGGTTTTTTGAGGGGTTTTTTTTTTGTTTTTTTGGTTTTTTTGTTTTTTTTTGTTTTTTTTGGTTTTAACGTCATTTTCCCCCAGCAGTTGGGGCTCAGACGGTGCCCTTCAGAGAGACTTTGATTTGAAGCTAACCGATGGCTTTTTTTCTTTGTATAATTTCAAATTCTCCTCGACAGCTCGGGGAATCGAACCCGGAACTCTTGGTTGCTATGCAGTTGCACTAACCATTAAGCCACGGCTCCTTAGTAACCAGTTTCGTCTTTGCTACAAATCATGCTTCACTGCTCTTTTTTAAAAATCCAAAGAATATCTTTATGTTCCTGTTGAAAAGATCATTTCTACGCCATTGTATAGTTCGTATTTAGAAAGAAGCTTTATCAGTCCAAATAGTTTTGATATATTACATTTAAAATACCATCTGACCTGTTTTTTCTTGATATGAAATACAGGAACTGATTTTCTTATGCAGGAGGCATCATCTGTAGTCACATTGTAGAACAACTTGGAGCATGCTGAATAGACATTGTACTTTTCGTAACAGTAAAATTGAGGACTTGGAGAAAAGTTCTCCACCAAAAAGTTGTTTGCTTCTATCTTGGGACAACTTGGCCAAGCTGTGACCATAATCTCTTACTTGTATATAAAAATAAATGGTATGCACTAATGGTACTTGACAAATCAATTGATTAAGATTTTTATTTAATATTTAAACTTTTCAAGAATACCAACAAAAGCTTCAAACAGAAGCAAATTTCACTTCAAAACGTGCCAGCTGTTATTAGCCTGTTTTGAAAAGCACGTAAGTTGTTCAGTTTTGCGAACAAGGAAACCAAGAGAAAGATTTTCCAAAGCCATACGGTATACCTTTTCCTTAAGGCTGACTTCATCAGACATCAACTTTAGTCAAGAACTGAGAACACAAGGCAGTTGAATGTAATTGAATTTTCAGCTCATAAAGCCCATCTGCAGTTTTTTTGCTGTCATCGTAAACCAATTTTTTAGAAGCTTTAAAGGAACTAAACTGAACATAACTGGCATGAAAAGCTGTTATCACTCAGTTGATCTTTCTCTTTCTGTCATATTTAAAAGATGTGTTAAAAAACCAACAATTGATATATGAATGATCAATACACTAAATAGGGTTTCTTTTAAGAAAGAATTTGTTTCTAAATACTATGGCTTTGCGAATGTCCTCATGGGACATATTTTTAATTTATTTTGTTTTGTTGGTTAAAACGTTAACATTGGAATTTATGCTTACAAACAAGCATAATTTCTGGCAAGATTTATATCGCACCTTTTCATAATTGTTCCACGTTGAGCAATTTTTGGTTTCAAATATGGAAAATTTTCAAGTAACTATCGGTATAAAAGACCTTCGCAAATTCGTGTTATTGCCCTGGTTTGGTTTACAAATCAGCATGAGTCCTTTTGACCAATGTCTCACTAGAGGTAAGTTGGTTTTCAATTCAATTGCGCCAAGTAGACAAACACCACAGCCATTTCAAAGGTTTGCTGTAAAGTGCATTGGATTAATTAGGAATACGTAAACAAAAAGGGAAAGAAAATAGCAGAGCTTGTGTTGCTTCTTTTGTAAGGCTTCCGAGGTGGCCTGGTGTTTCTTTGCTGCACAATATTAACGCCTCAGAAAACAGACACCCAATTCAACAGATAAAAAGACCTAATATTGTGACTGATGAATTATTTTGATTATTATTGTTGGCTGCAATAGAAGACAATTATCAGGGCTTTTCTTCCTTAATCTAAAAATGCCCACGTCAATTGTACCTCACGACTTGGGGCTCTGAATAGAGTGAATACTTTAGAGGTGACCATGCTGAATATGGAGAAGGGCCTTCAAACAGGCTTAAGGAAAAAATCTCATTAGTTGAAGAGGACACAACAGGTTAAAAGTACTGCTATGGAATTTTACTAAATATGCAGCTTTTACCCAGATTTAGCACTTGAAGGTAAACAACCTTCTGAACAAAGATATCCATGTTTCTTTCAGGTACATCTGATAACTGACATATCCTTTATGTTGTAAAATCACAAAATAATGAGCTCGTGATGTTGTAGAAGGATTTATGGGATGCTTTTCACTAGCATGCCTAGTAGAACAAAGGCTGAATTTGAAAATTTCTTTCCTAGATTCCAGTACACAGTAAATTGTTTGAAAAGAACTTAGTTAAAGCTACAGTCACTCTACAGACAATGTATCAGCAAAACCTGTCTTCGTAGCACTGAAACCATTTAAATAATTAGAGATACAAGGGTTAACGTTTCATATTAACGTGAAAAGGGGCATTTTTAATACCCTGCCTTACATTTAATCTGAAATATGAAGATTGTGTTCAAATTCAGAAGAATGCTTACCATTGCTACAAATTTCATAGAAAAATGAAGTAATATTGTTTATGTTTACACTGAGGTAAGAACTTTTAGAATGATAGGGGATCGAAAGGGGAAAGAAAAAAATTGTGGAAAGACAACAAATATTAACCAGGAGGTTTTCTGATTGTATGTCGGAGCAAAGCAATTGAAGAGAGAGATTTAGTAAGTCTAAAGGTTAAACCAATAACAAAAAAAACTTTCTGTGTTTATTTAACCTAAGAAAACCTCAATATCACTGTTGATATGCTACAAAATAACAAAATTTTCCATTGCAACGGTTTGGTAATTTTTTCGTCCTTTAGTAATCCTGAACCAATCCATGCTGACTGAATTACTTCTCATAGGAATGTTAATATTCTAAAGGCCTATTGTTTCCTAATTCCATAGAACCATAAATAGTTCACAGGGTTAGTGAAGCCTTATCTTACCTTTTAAGGGATAATGAAAACACATGGACTTTAGTAGATATAAGTTTTGTATTTCTTGTCACTTTCAAGTTAAAATTTTGTTTGGTAATTCTTCAGTGTGGATCACTACCTAAGCCTCATTCTAGTAATAATGACGACTCTCTCGTGGTTTTGAATTCCGCCTGTTTACTTTGTTACATCTATATCACCATAGACAGTGGTGGATTCAAGAAAGTTTAGACTCTCACGTGTTCCTTGCAAAAATTCTTCGACCTAGAGCAAAGATTGTAAATGTTATTGTATTGTCGCCCAGGAGAACAGGGCAACTTACGGGCACTTCAATACTCATGTCAGAATAGCATGACATTAACGGTTAGTATTTTAATAGAATGATGTAATAAAATATATAGATATTTCACCTCCTATAAATAAAAGATAAAATACTATTTATTAATAGGAAGCCCCAACTGCTATTAACTTGTTGGTACTGGGCAACTGGTCCTCAGACTTTCAGTGCTATGTGGAATGATCGTAGATTGTAACAATTACAAAGCATGATTATGATCCTTTGGTATGTTCAGTGATCCAGGTTACTTTGGAAACATTGCCTTACTCGTCAAATGGGAAATTTTTTATGATTATTTATTTCGTATTTTCAGCGTCAATGTTATATGGATTCAATCTCCTTGCCTAACAACCTCAAATATTTTTCCAACCGCTTGATTTATTCCATTATCAAACTTCACTCTTACATGTTGGCTCTGGCACGCTGGCTCTAGGAACATAACATAGTATTGCGCTTTGGCACCCGAAGGATATGAAGAGAGCAGTACATTTGAAGAACACTTACTTTTGCGTAGGAGAAATTAAGAACAGTGGTAAAGCATCATTGTATAACGTTTTTATTTGCCTCTGTTACTCACCTCCAGTTCCTGTTTCTTATTTTCTGGTGTAGTCTTCCTGGAGGTGTTGAACCAATGGTAATATCACTGACATCAACCTTAAAGACTCAAATAAACTGTAAGGGAAATAAATCGATGTTAATTAAACCAACAAGACCTGAATCATCTGATTTGGGAGCTCATTTAAACATGTCAATTGCTAAACAACTATGAAATTGTAGCACTGGAATCTTATGACAATGTGGCAGTTTCATTTCAAAAACAGGGACACTTGACATTCTCTCACTTTTTTGGAAATTCATATGGCATTTGTTATTGAAATGACAATAGAGGACTCTGTAAATCTCTTAGGATAGAGCTTGATATCAAACAAAGCCGAGTATTTATAGACAGCTAGTGAAGGAGTCTGAAGGCAGTTATGTAATGATAAGGATGTCACATGATAGTTAGTTTCACCTATTGCTTTCAGCTTTATTAGCATGATTTCCTTTCAGCATCAGTTGTGATAAAACGGAATTATGTAATTGTATGTAATGACATGTATAAATATGCTTGTAAATACAAATAGATAGTGATTCTTTAACTGAACAACAGTGATCATGTGCTTATAGTTGTCCTTAGTCTACAAACATCACAAGTCCTACCTCACAACGGAACCGAATATCCGTGCCTCCCACTTGCCTATTGTCCTCGTCAAGAGATTTACGGCACCTTTAAGCTGTTTTATAATTTTACTGGAATTCAAAAAGTTTAGTTGGAAATAAAATATATTTTAAGATGGTACTATTTCGATGGACCTTAATTCTGTCTCGTAGGGAGGAGGACCTCTTTTTTCTTGGTTGGTAGCCCTCCTAGAGCCTGTGTCTCGATTTAAAAAAAAACACCATTGGTTTTGTCATCTCATCACTTCTCCCTTACTTTATTAGTGCGGTGTATTGTAGGAGCAGTCTGCTGTCAGTTTTTTCCCTTCCATATGCCTTAATTGATTGGACTTCTGATGCTCTGAGTGTAGGATATAGTTTCGGACTCCCATTCCAATTTCAACTTCAATGGTCACAAGGAATGGTCACAAGTAGGAGGAATGCTTTTAATTATATCCATCACTACCAAATGAAATTTGTTACTGAAGTATTTACTGTGCAGAAAACATTATTAAAATGTAACTTAACACAACTACTGAAGCCCATCTCTGTGTCAGGTCATGACACTTGTATCTTCATAACACTGATAATCAATCCTGTCCAGAAACATACCAAGATCTCCCAAGCACATCACAAATAATTCCGTCAACCTTGATGCATTTCTGTCAACTTCTGTTACATCAATAGCGTATTCTTCGATATTCGTATCGTCATTTATGAACCGAATACCTGTGCCCTTAATCTTTCTCCGACGCTTATGACTACTATCAGCCATCATGAAAGTGTAAGTTAGTATCTTTTCGCGTTGTCAGCATACCCTGAGTTTAAATGGGACTGAAGCACTCTATTGATCTTGTTTAGAATGTCTGAAGACAAGAGTTTTTCTGCAATCAGCCTAAGTTTTCCATCCAACTTATAAAACAAATCAGAAAATATTGTCAAGCATACCCACTGCTCAAATTTTTTTATGTGGAAGTGCTTTTTTTTAATTCACCACGAAATGAAAGTCCATTTATTGCCAGATATTTAGCAACAATGAACACTGTTTCTACTAGTCTACAATGTTCAGGCACACTTTGAAGGACCATTGTATGTACAAATGGACTACCCTAGACGTATCTTGCTTTGCGTTTGCCTCATGTTTTTATGACCTTGTATGTAAGACTATTCGCGTGCTTTGCAAAGCCATTCACATTGGCATCGCTTTTGTTTTCTTTACAAAGTTTTCCGACTTCAGCATGCTTCCAATCACTGAAACCTGTTCATACAAATGATGAATCCGAATACTTGCAATAAACTTGGCATGGAAATCATACACAGCACTTAATTTAAAAACGTATTCCAATTATGGTCTCTCTTTGTATCCTTCTGCCTCAACACATCTTTCCTGTCCAAACCTCGTTTTGAGATACGAAGCAGGTGTGAGGTTAAGCGGTTTGGATTTATTCGAGTGTTTGATAACTGTTGCGATTGATATGACTCGGACTCTTTTCTTTGATTCAAAGCAGGTAGTCTGGGGAAGACTCATCCGATTGGTCGGAGTATAAAGCACCACTCTTACAGAAAAAGTAGTTTGTAATACTCCTTTTGTTTCTTGCCTGAAAAAATATTTATTATCATTAAGGATCACTAACGAAATGAATAATAAGTGAACCAGTCATACTTTTACCTTAAAACAACAAGTAAATAAACAAATAAATAACATTATTTCATTACAACTATCACTCACATGTTGTGATAAAATGTTATTTTGTCCACTTGGAATTTCTAATCTTTGCAATATCAACTTGTCTTTGAGCCTTATTGGCGTCAGTTTCTGCTCTTTGCTTGGTTCACTGTTAGCAGTTACCTCCTGGACTAGAAATTAAACCCTGCATTTATTTTCTACTGAATAACGTAATGTAATGTTTAAAAATAGAAATTCTACTTTAAATAAACTTATCACTTAATTCTAACTACGGTTATACTTCCTTTCTAAAAATCAAACTCTCTTTTATCCATATTTGGATTCCATAAGTTATTTAAAACAAAACAAAGGAGGATGACGTCAATCCTTGAAATTCAAACAAGGGTGTTGGTGACTGTTCTAAAAGGCCTAAACTACACTCTATATTTGACTTCTCCGTTACACATTCTAAAAATTCTTTTAGTGAAATTATGGTCAATTAAATTTTATACGTCATTTTCGGTATTAAAAAATCTTGTTTTCTTCTTTATAACAGTTGTATTCATTACTTTTTGTTGATGTTTAACAATACAGCAAATAATAATATATTCCATTTGTGCCGGCATCCAGAAGTCTGAAAAGGCAATACAGTAATCCCTCAAATGTTCTCTACTTGGATTGATATTATAAGTCAAGCAAAACTTAAGAAATACTCACCAAACCACTACTTCGGTCATAAATTTATTTCAGAGGCTCTAAGTAATTTTAAAAGATCTTGCTAAGGTATTTAAAAATAAATTTTATTTACAAAGAATATTCCAGATGATACGATTATCTGCTAGAGCTTTTAAAATAGTCTGGAATTTCCCTTCATAACTGTTGACTTTATTAAAATATGCTGATTCACAATGACTAAGAAATCATTCAGAGAAGAAAAGAGCTTCTGCTATTTGTGGAATTTGATTAGAGAGACGAAAGCAGCTTTTCACAATAACATTTAATAATACAGCAACGTGACTGAGTTTTTTCAAACATTTCATTACTGATCTTTTTCATTATTTTTGTCATTCATTTTGGCATTTTCCGCTTAAAAACATATCCACGTTGTACATAGTACATCCTTTGTAAATATTTAATGGCTGTACTCTAAAGCAACTTTGTCGTATTTTCTTAATATACAGCAATTGAGATATTTAGGCTAATTTACAAGACTTGAAAAACAACAGTTCTAGAAAAACGATATTTACCAAAATAAGAAATTTTAATAAAGTTGTTTTAAAAAATTGGTTTGTAATAATAGTGATATTGTTGATGACGAGGAGGAGAAAGATAATGATAATGCTGATGATCTGATGATGAGTTCAATTTGTAGAGATGTAAAGATTTCAAAAGTTAATAGATAATGTATATGTCATGGTGGATACGTGACACATACCAAAATCCTCTTTTATTAAAAACTTAACCTTTCTGGCAGGGTGTAGTTCATTATTGTGGCTAAACTAATAATGCATATAACATCGTTAACAGGAATCGAAACCAGTCCTTTTGATATAGGAATAAACAATAATCAAAAAGTTAGACAAGGTAAATACAGTAAGCTTCATCAGAAAAGAAAGTATGTACTTAACAGACTTCCACAATCACATGATACAATGCGTCGACTACTAGAGTACTGTTTTTATTACAGGCAAATCTTTCTCTTTGACTGATTTTGTTATCCGACCTGTGCAAAGTTAGGTTGCTTGTGTTTGTTAAAAAGAAGTTTACATTCCTTTTTAAGCACCTTTACTTGTTTTTCACCTTCAAAATAGCAGTGAGGTTTTCCCCTGAGTTGGTTTGTGAGATTATTAATAGTTGTACCGACAAGCTGGTAACTGTATCACGGCAAGTGGCGTGTCCTACAAACAAACATTAACACAAGGCGGAATTTTAAACAAAGGAAGGTATTTCTCGGCTTTGTTGAAAAGGGAAGTTCAGGTTTAAAAACAAATCACATTTTTTCGAAGAACTTATGATAAAGAAGGTCAATCCAAGACTGCACGTAATGTTGGAAAAACTTTTTCAAGCGTATTGTCATCGAATCGTTTTTCTGTGAAAAACAGAAAAAAATGCGCTTGGGACACTTCTGAAGTGAACAATTCTTAGAACACAAAGCACACACTAAGGATAGTGTGTTGATAGACAACCACCAAATACGCCTTCACTTCCTGTTGGATACAGTTGTGATAAAACATTATTGAAAGGGAGGGGTCTGAGAAAGTCACTACTTAATATTTATTCCACAAAGATTAACTGTAGTGGAGACAAGGAAGACTCTTTGTATCCAGAGTATTTACAACTGATAACTTTCAACGAGTGTAAAACTTTTGAAAATTAATAGGGAGGTTTCTATTTAAAGAAACAAATGTGATAACATGAAGGGAATCCACCGTAAACTAATTTTGCGTGAAAGAATTAAAAATTGACCAGTTTTGAGCTCTTGGAACCATACTTAGATAATTTGTGATGTGAAAATGTTGGGTTAATACATTGATACATGATCATATATATATACCAGCAGAAGAGCCCGGCGTTGCTCGTGTAAAAAGTGCTATTTAGTAGGCTAAAAAGGCCCAATCAAGAAAATTATAAGGTATTGCTCGATTAGAAATGTGATCGTCGACCATTTCAGTTCAAAGAGCTGCCTTTACACTTAGGGTGTGGTATAGAAATAATAGGTGATTTAAACTTTGGTAATCTTACGAAAGATAATGTTAGAACCAAATAAAAATTGCTATGGAAATATATTGCCAAAAAAAAAGATTTAAAAAAAAGAAGAAAAAAAAGAAAGTCCACCAGTTGGGGAATCGAAACTAATCTCCCGCGTGACAGGCGGGGATACTCGCCACTATACTACCGAGGACTTGCAGGGTTAAGGAAATTATTTTATAGTAAATAAACTTTCTTAATTTCAAAAAAGGTTTTAATATTGGTTTATTTTTGTTTTGGAATTTATTTATATTTTATGATATCTTTATTTCATTTATTTTTATTTATTTATTTTAGTTTGTCTCTGTTGAAATAATATCTGCCATTAAATCACTAAAAGCGGGTAAAGCCCCCAGGCCCAGACAACCTACACCCTGCGTTCTTTCCTCATATCCACGAGAACTACATTCAATGGCTACGATCTTTCTTCAATGTCTGTCTGCATACAAACAAAGTACCCAAAATATGGAAACTTGCAAAAGTGGTTGCTGTGCTTAAAACCAAGAAACCACCAAATGCTGGTAGTAGTTACAGACCAGTAAGTCTGCTTTGTGTTCCTTCTAAGTTTTACGAAAGATTACTTTACAATCGTATACAACCAATCACTGAAACGATCTTACCCAAGGAACAAGCAGGTTTCCGGCCAGGTCGATCTTCCCAGGATCAAGTTGTATTACTTACAGAGGATATTGAATATGCTTTTGACAAGAAACTTAAGGCAGGAGTTGTATTTGTTGACCTTTCTGCAGCCTATGACACTGTGTGGCACCGTGGGCTTACACTGAAACTGTTGAGAACAATACCATCCAAAGAAATGGTTCGTGTCATTATGACCATGATATCACAGCGGCGATTTCATGTACATGTGGGTGCAAAGAAATCACGCTGCCGAACCCTNGCAAAAGTGGTTGCTGTGCTTAAAACCAAGAAACCACCAAAGGCTGGTAGTAGTTACAGACCAGTAAGTCTGCTTTGTGTTCCTTCTAAGTTTTACGAAAGATTACTTTACAATCGTATACAACCAATCACTGAAACGATCTTACCCAAGGAACAAGCAGGTTTCCGGCCAGGTCGATCTTCCCAGGATCAAGTTGTATTACTTACAGAGGATATTGAATATGCTTTTGACGAGAAACTTAAGGAAGGAGTTATATTTGTTGACCGTTCTGCAGCCTATGACACTGTGTGGCACCGTGGGCTCACACTGAAATTATTGAGAACAATACCGTAAAAGGAAATGGTTCGTGTCATTATGACCATGATATCACAGGCGCGGTTTCATGAACATATGAGTGCAAAGAAATCACGTTGCCAAATCCTAACTAATAGTGCACCTCAAGGTTTAGTCATTGCTCCACTTCTTTTTAACCTGCACACACATGATATACCCACAACTATCAGTAAAAAATGCATATATGCTGACGATGTAGCCCTTAAGACTTGTTATAAGAAGTTTAATGTAATTGAAAGAACATTATGACGAGGTATGGATATCATCAGCAAATAATTCAAAAATTGGAGACTCAAACTGAATATCACCAAAACTGTTTCCAGCTTGTTTCGTCTTGTTAATTGAATAGCTGATTATGAACTCAATGTCTCAATATCTGGTATGAGGTTACCTTTTGAGAAAACTCCCAAGTACCTTGGTGTCACACTAGACCGTTCTCTCTCATACAAACATCATTCGATAGAAGTCTCCTTCAAAGTTACCAAGCGATGTAGCCTACTAAAGCGTGTTGCTGGCAATCGGTGGGGTGCTGATTTCTCGACATTGAGATCATCTGCTTTGGCGTTGTGTGACTCTGCTGCTGAATATTGTTCTCCTGTTTGGAGCCAAAGCCATCACTGCAATAAAGTTGATGTTGCACTTAATGAATGCTTGAGACTAGTGAGTGGTTGTATAAAATCGGCTTCAACTGATGTTCTTCCTATTCTTTGTGGTATTGAACCTGCCGACTTAAGAAGAGATAAAAATATATTGAATTTATATAATCGTGTGCTATCAGAGGAAAGGCACATTCTTGAAAAATTGGTTGAATATCCACTTACAAACAATAGGTTGAAGAGCAGAGTTCCACTTTCGAATCGCATGCACCTTTTAGCTTCCANAATAAAGTTGATGTTGCACTTAATGAATGCTTGAGACTAGTGAGTGGTTGTATAAAATCGGCTTCAACTGATGTTCTTCCTATTCTTTGTGGTATTGAACCTGCCGACTTAAGAAGAGATAAAAATATATTGAATTTATATAATCGTGTGCTATCAGAGGAAAGGCACATTCTTGAAAAATTGGTTGAATATCCACTTACAAACAATAGGTTGAAGAGCAGAGTTCCACTTTCGAATCGCATGCACCTTTTAGCTTCCATAAACGATACAGCATCTGTCAAATCTTGGGATGCTGATGTGTGAAAACAGCGATGAAGTAATACAGACAACCAGCTTTCCCAAATTATTCCTGAACCTACGGTGAAACCTCCAGGACATGACCTGAAGCATGAACAATGGGTGCTCTTAAACCGATTACGATCTGGATATGGACGATATACCGATTTAATGCATAGAATTGGACTAAGGGACAATCCATTTTGTCGTTGTGGTGAAATTCAATCCCATCAACACGTATTGATTTGCCAACTGATAGGTTAGGTATTCGAGGTGATATGAAAACCGTTGATGAGGACTTCCGTTTCTGGCTCAGTTACAATGCCTTAGATAATTAGTATTTTTAGTTGATCAGACGCATATATATATATATATATATATATATATATATATATATATATTATCTTTAAATTTTTATATTTTTAATTTTATTCAAATTTTTGATTGGAAGCCTCCTTCACCTTGAAAATGGAATTGGCCGTCCCCTAACGCCCCAGAATATGACCTACGAGGTCAGCCTTTTATAACTCAGATCCTTTCCCGGATAAAGATAGACTCATCTCATACTCCAAATTTCAGCTTCCTAGATTCAGTAGTTTTTCATAAATTTACTTCAAACAAACAGACATTCTCACTTATATATATATATATATATATATCTTGTTTTCTTCTGTATTGTCTAAAATATTCAAAAAAATTCTTTTAAAACACAGCATATTCCTTGTATTTATTTTCCTCATTATGAGGTAAATGTTTCGCTGTTTTGTTCAAATTTTTCAAGCGTTCCCATACTGATAGTTTTTGATGTTGACCTTGTCTTTCAAAATTGCTGGTGATCTCTTTATGTGGCAAATATTGATCAGACAGTGTTTTCTTAGATCTTAGAAGAGTCGTCAACTATCTACAGATGTAATCCTTGAAAAACTTTAAACATTTTGTTGATGCTCAATGCGAATTTAGGAGATTTCGTTCCACTGCTGATCTTTTAGTTAAGATCATAAAACGCACCTAAAGTTTGTGGATAGTTCCATTGAAGAATGTGCCTTACATCTGGATATTTACAAGACGTTTAATAGGATGTAACAAGAAGGCTTTTTTCATAACCTTTCAGGTTATGGTATTTGTTGAAGTGTCATTGGTATCATTCAATCCTTTTTCTCATATCATAAAATGCGTGTCATACTGGATGGAATTATGTCTGATAAGTATTCCATTAATACTGACCTTCTTCAAGATTCTATTCTTAGCCCATCACTCTTTCTTCTTTAGATTAATGATCTTGTTGGTAATTTGATTCATTTCATCAATATCTGTGATGATTAACTGGTACCTTTATATTGGTTAGAAGGTAGCTGAACAGGAAACTTTCAAATTTGCGGGGTTTCAACTGAATCTCAAAAAACATCTCAAAAAATTTTTGATATATTTCGTTTAATTAGACGTCCCCAAAGATTCTTCGACTCCCTTTTGTCTTTCGTATTAAAATATGATTAAACTAACGAACAGAAAAATGCATTAACTTGAGACTAAATAACTTGATTTTGATTCAAAACCTAAAATATGATGCACTTAGAATTCTAATAAGCAATTTCAATATGTTATATCGATTATTAAAGTCCTTCATCATATAGCTCATTGAAAAGTTAAGCAAAGGACATTTTGAAGAAAAGTATACATGTGGACTTTCGAATGAGAGTTTATTACCTCATTACGATGGGTTTAAAAAAAGTACTGGTTTTATAATCGTACCGTAACGTACACAAAATATAAATACAAAATATAAACACAAAATATGTCCATTGAGCGGGAAAGGAAAGAAATTTTGATCCATGTGAAAAGATATTTTTTTTTATAGATCATTTTTCTAGAGTTTTCATCACTTTGTAACGATTTATATACACCTGCATTATGTTTTTTTATTTGTATTTGTGAATATCTGAGAGAATACATTTTATTTTTATTTTTAAAGGAAACAGTGACAAAATAAGGCTTTGTAATATGTCATGGGTCACATTTGCCATCAATCGTACAATGTTTAGAATTTGTCTTCAAGACGAAAGCTATTTGATAGTGTTCCTATGTTGCAAAACAAGATCAAATGAATGTTTCTTGCAAAACAGTATACGTTGATGGATACAGAAGGGCTTCATAAACTTGTTTGTTTCAAGAGAAATGTTTGAATATGAAAGAACGAATTTCATGACTGAGAAATAATAACTTATAGTAATTGTGTAAAATGTGACAGCAATTAAAATATTCAACTGAAATCACAATAAAACAATAGTTCAGGTAAAAATAAGTGCAGTTATCTTAGATGTACGTTTGTATTAAGGGCCACTCTCGAGTCCCAGGTTCCATCTGGAATCTCCCATTACTACCTCATCATTTTGTCCTTGGTACCTACATTTGAAATTCATGGACTATTACTCTAATTTTAATTGGGTAAAGCTGTGTCTCCCTTTGTGGAATGTTTATTAATGAGGAGGTTAGGTTTGTAATTTTTAAAAATCTTTTTGGGGTGCTTATTTTCAGTCTAGTGGTATGGCAGCCTTAAAAAAGTTAGCTTTTTGTATTGGCTCAAAGTTACCGTAAGCCTAAGACCTTTTCGTACCTCTATAAATCTACCATCTATCTTTGCAAGGAGTATTATCCCATGCTGTATTTTCCCTCGTAATAAATCTTTCTATGAATGTGTTTTTGTCATTGGACAGCTAGATTGTTGAGTTTTTTTTGCCATTTGAGTACTTTACCTTATCATATGACTTGAATGTTGGTAAGTATAAAGTCAACTCATTTAGGTTGGTTTAACTGTCCTTTACAGTTGCTTACACTTGATGACTTTATACTTTGCATAGTTTTTAATCGTACAAACTGCAAGGGGACACTGTACATCTTGATTTACAGAGTTTAGTACGAGTTTTTTTGGTGGTGGTGGTGGCGCGGGGGGGCACTAATTTCAGCTAATTTTGGGGGTATAAAAGTTTAGAAGATACTCTTTCCAGTAGAAATATTCAAATCCATATTATCTTTCCTTGCAAGTTACTTTATTCTAACTTAAATGATATTCTTGGGGCATTGTCATAAATGGATTCTCTCTTATTTGTTTTAAATCTCTGGGTATATCTTCATATCTCATGTCCAATTGGAAAAGAGCGTTTCACCTCTAATGAGATATTTGAACATCTAATTTTCTCTCAGCTTGCCCTTTTCGTAAGCAACAATGATCAGAAAAATGTTTTGTAGTACACCTTTTACATATGTGGTGTACAGCGAGAATCATCTTGATAGACGAACAGTATGAAAGTTTATGAAATGAAAAAAACGTATTACAGAGGATTGTACAGACAGCTAGAGGTAGTCTGCCTAAATCTTATTCAGATGAATGTTGTGATAGATTAAGCAGTTAAAATCTAGTATTGTTTTTAAGGTTTGTACCACAAGAAAATCGAATTTTACTTATATTTTTTTAATATTTCCGACACTTTAAGCTCTGGCAGATATAGTTCCGCCTTCTTAAAACGTCCATCATCTGTAGTTGTAATGACAATCAGTTCTTGTAAGTAGATGATCTTAGTCAAAGGCAAATCTTCTCCAGCTTTCAAGTTCTGAGATCTTAAAAGCCTGTTCACAACATAAAATCCTAGCTGAGTAGGCTTCCAAAATGGTAGTTTTCAGACAATCTTAGGGGTTTTTTTTAGTGAATAAGTCTAATCTCCGACAACATCGTGCAACTACCAGACGTTAATCTATTGATTATAAAGTCTGCTGATGTCAGTAACCTTTCAACATTTCATATTTAAGTATTGGCCTAGTACTTCATAGCCAGATAATGAATTTCAACAACCCAAACAAAACCCAACGAGTGTTTAAATTTGTATCACGGGTATTTTTGGCTATCACAACACATGTAATAAAAATTAGAAGTGGAGTGGTTTCGTCAAAATCCAATGCCTTTCCATTGATGCAAAAATTTTACTGGAGGCCAATTTATCTTTTGTCAAAGAAATTTTGTGTGCAGATTTTTCTATTCATTGCTCCTGCTGAGGTATTAGAATTCAGATTATCTTTCAATCAGTTGCCCTTCTGTTATTATCATTGGAATCTTTTAGTACAATAAAATTCAAAGTTGTTTCTTCTTTATCTTACTAATGTCTCGTCTTCCTTTCTTTTTCCCCCCTTTATTTTCTTTGTTTTTATCTATCGCTCTAACAGAGCTTAAAATTCGAGCATTTCTATTGTTATCAAAATAGTAAATCTATACAGACCAATACGTAGGTATGGATTCACATACATTTTAAGGGAGGGAGTTGTTTTCGAATTCGATAGTTTATATAAATGATTAATATTTTTGCCTGAAAGCATGGTGTACATTAAGATATATAAAATAAGAAAGGGTTTAATTTTTTGATCAACTTTTTGAAATCCTGTTATTGGAAAGTTGAAAACCTTATTTTCTTAAACAGATTAGCTCTGTTCGATTTCTAACTTAACCTTCAAGAATTTCAAGACCATCTCTGCATTCATTAAATCAGACTTATTATTAACAGAAAGAAAGCCACCCTATTTAATTTTTAAACCTCGGCAGATGTTATTCATAATAAATTGGTCTGTCGTAATTTATAGGCGAATATAGATCTAAAAATTAAGTTGTTGGAAAGCTAAAAGGAATTTGTGTTGACATACAAACATTACCTTGCCGCTAAAAATTCACAGAATGTCGTTAAGAGTATAAGTCGAAATGATAGATGAAATAATGCATTTGCAACTTTCCTTCCCTGAAACAGAAAATTCCATCTAAAAACATAATCTCTGAAATGTTGACAAATGAATCCTGGAATATTACATCATGTCGACAATTTTACAATTTTGAAATAAAGTGTAATTTGTATCTAACTACCATACAAAACCTTTTTAAACGCACACGCGCGCACGCACACACACACACACACACGTATATATATATATATATATAAGAGATATAATAAGTTGGAAAGAATAAAAAAACTCGTCAGGAAATGTACATTTCCTGACGAGTGAGTAAAATCACGAAACAGGCTTGTCGAAATGGACAGTGTGGTTTTTTGATTCTTTCCAACTTATTATAATCTCTTTTATTACGCTCTGCATTTATGTATCGAGCACTCTAATACGGTTAACCGAATCGAATGTACCATATATATATATATATATATATATATATATATATATATATATATTTAGTAAGGAAAGCAAAAAGGAAACAAATCTGAATATTCATTAACTTGTCATTATTATATTTCGCTGCCACTTTCAGCTTCATGATAAAATATTTACAGATAACCAATAATAACAATCTAATAAACTACTAAAATCTGTTAATGTTGGTATACATGTTTAGAACAAGTACACCAGTCATGCGAGCTACGACAATTTTCTCTCCTGGACAAGCAAAGATGTAAGAAAAAATTGCTGTTTGTAACAATTTCACATAAATGCAAAGCAAATTTAATTTAATCAGTACCATTTACCGAAATTTAATAAGAATTGTTTCCAACATTAAAGTTATACAAAGTCTAGATTATGATGTTTTAACGATGAAGTTAAACTGTTCTCTACTTTATCAACAATACACACCCAATCATACAATAATGTTTGCACTCATTAGGTTGCGATCAAAACTGAAAGTTCCAGTAGTTCCTTATTTCGTTGTCATGCTAACATGTGTGTGCAAAACGTCAGTAAATCTGACGAGAGAAGCTAATTCCCTCAACTTGCTTGGCGAACTTAGACCTGACCTGTACTAACATTCTTGGCCCATCAACAGTAAGAAATATTCCCACATACATTTTCCATGGATCGTAGTAATATTTCTTGGGTGCTCAAAAAAATTCAGAAAAGAGTAATTCCATCGTTTGTAGTATATTTTTAGCTTGACATACTTGACCAATGAACCTACAGTGTTTTGCATATAAAACACTTGGTATCAGTCTTCACAAAAATTTGTAGATCTTTATTGAAAAGCTTAAACATTATTCGCTCTCCGCAGGATTGCATCTTCTCCGACCACTATTACCTCTCCTTTTTAAAACATGAAACCAACGAGCTTCTATTCAACAGATATCTACCTTTTCAGGAGGAACAAGCTTACACTTATACTCTGATATAAAGCAGGATCTCATGCAATAACTTCCATCTTGTGCTCACACAAGTATTCATGTTTATAAACTGACCTTTTTCACTGCATTTTACTATTGCTTTAGACATTTGCGTTTTGAAATCAAAGAGCCTGCTAATTTATCATTCAAAACCTTCCATAGTAAATTTAAAAGTTTATTTTTGTTCTTAAATTGACCATTTTTTCTATGTGTTACTTGAGCTTTGTGAATTTTATTAGTCGTGACTACAAAAAAGCCCTGAGGAACCATTGTGTCATAATGTGTGTACTTATCTATTATGATTATTTTAGCCCATCAGCTTCTATTGGCTGAAACAAATTTTCAAATAAAAATCAACCAATCAACTACTTAGTTAATAATTAGTTGAAAAAACATATATATACCAGTTTTTTTGTCGTTCACCATAAATATAGAGAGCATTTTACCAGATTGCTGATTAAAGATCGACATAGCGAGATCCTTCACAATGAAACGCCTCACACACTGGCTGCAATCCGACAAAGCTTCTGGATTCCACAAGGACGAGCCGAAGTAAAATCGATTCTAATAAAATGCCTTGTCTGCATTGATTTGTCTTGATTATTTTGGACCACTTTACGTGAAACATGGAAAGGATCAACAGAAATCTTGGGTTAGTCTGTTTACCTGTTTCACTACCCAGTGCACTACATCTAGACCTGGTTGAAGGAATGCCAGCAGAGCAGTTTGTAGTAGATCTAAGGAGATTCATCGCAGGAAGAGGGAAACCCAACCAGATGGTTTTGGACAATGCACCTCAGTTCAAAGCTGTAAAGGAAACCCTGCGTTTAGCCTGGCAGACCATCATCAAAGACCCAACTGTACATAAGTATCTTCATGATCAAAGAATCGAATGGTCATTCATCATCAAACTTTCGCTAGCTGGACAGCTGGACTACATCACATTTTTACTGCAAAACCTCTTATGTTTTATATAAGAATTATAATATGGAGTTTATCGGTCGTATTTTCACTATGGTTTCATTAATGTTTTGAATATTAGATGTTCAATTTTTTCATGAATAGTCATAAATTCCTCAAAAGGCAAAGTTCAGTCACCAGAATTTCGTGTTGTCTCAAAAAGGAACTGTCATACTGACTCAGAACTTCAAAGAGTTATAAATGTTAGATGAGTAATCTCTTTTATGGAATTACGACGACTTTTGCAGTCTATTTGGTTTCTTGTCTCTATCTGTCTTATTAAGCTCTCCAGTTACCGATAATAATCAATATATCAGTATATTAGCACAGAAGACCAAATGATAAGAATCAAAATAAAGGTATTTTTCATTAACTTGGGGCGCTGATTTTGTAAATTAAAGTTACTTTAAGTTCTAATTAATTAATTAAAACGTAAATACCATTCGGGGCTCTTTGATAAGAAAGTGACTTACTGAAATTTAAAGGGGATTTCATCCCAGAATTTTTCTCATAATTTAAAAGGGAATTTTATCCCAGAATTGTTCTCATAATATAAAAGGGGGTTTCATCCTAGAATTGTACTCATAATTTAAAAGGGGATTTTATCCCAGAATTGTTCTCATAATATAAAAGGGGGTTTCATCCTAGAATTTTTCTCATAATTTAAAAGGGGATTTTATCCCAGAATTGTTCTCATAATTTAAAAGGGGATTTTATCCCAGAATTGTTCTCATAATTTAAAAGGGGATTTTATCCCAGAATTGTTCTCATAATTTAAAAGGGGATTTTATCCCAGAATTGTTCTCATAATATAAAAGGGGGTTTCATCCTAGAATTGTACTCATAATTTAAAAGGGGATTTTATCTCAGAATTGTTCTCATAATTTAAAAGGGAATTTTATCCCAGAATTGTTCTCATAATATAAAAGGGGGTTTCATCCTAGAATTTTACTCATAATTTAAAAGGGGTTTTATCCCAGAATTGTTCTCATAATTTAAAAGAGGATTTTATCCCAGAATTGTTCTCATAATTTAAAAGGGGATTTTATCTCAGAATTGTTCTCATAATTTATAAGGGAATTTTATCCCAGAATTGTTCTCATAAT
>RDPX01000369.1:440850-536062 GCA_003991215.1 Morbakka virulenta
TTTATCCTAGAATTGTTCTCATAATTTAAAAGGGGATTTTAGCCCAGAATTTTTCTCATAATTTAAAAGGGGTTATATCCCAGAATTGTTCTCATAATTTAAAAGGGGATTTTATCTCAGAATTGTTCTCATAATTTAAAAGGGAATTTTATCCCAGAATTGTTCTCATAATATAAAAGGGGGGTTCATCCTAGAATTTTACTCATAATTTAAAAGGGGTTTTTATCCCAGAATTGTTCTCATAATTTAAAGGGGGATTTTATCTCAGAATTGTTCTCATAATTGAAAAGGGAATTTTATCCCAGAATTGTTCTCATAATATAAAAGGGGGTTTCATCCTAGAATTTTACTCATAATTTAAAAGGGGATTTATCCCAGAATTGTTCTCATAATTTAAAAGGGGATTTTATCTCAGAATTGTTCTCATAATTTAAAAGATGATTTTATCCCAGAATTGTTCTCATAATATAAAAGGGAGTTTCATCCTAGAATTGTACTCATAATTTAAAAGGGGATTTTATCCCAGAATTGTTCTCATAACTTAAAAGGGGATTTTATCCCAGAATTGTTCTCATAATTTAAAAGGGGATTTTATCCCAGAATTGTTCTCATAATATAAAAGGGGATTTTATCCTAGAATTGTTCTCATAATATAAAACTAATTTTTCTCGTGATATAGAATGTAACTCAGCTGTCTATCACAAATGTTACTGATTCTTAGGTATCGTAGTTAGTGTATTTGCCGCTACGTCTTCAATTCCAACTCCTTTATGTCTGTTTTAGTGTAGTCCAAATTTCTGAGGTGAAACTTGCCTGGTTACAAATGTTTCTTACTCTTTATTTTGATTTTATTAAAATATAGATTTTATTAGTATATGTCTTTTTTTTTCTGCCTTCACCTTGGTCGTACTAGGGTTATACAATAATTGCAATACCTCTGCTGGCCTTTCAAATTATGACGGTGTCGTGTTCACTTAATTGGAGGATGGTTCTCATTTTTATATTATACAATTGCAACACAGTTTTTAATGACATTTTATAAAGGTATTTATATTTAAGCTTGACGTATCTTTTAAGCAGTGAATGAAGTAAAGACATTATTAAAGTCATGCTTCTGATTTTTATTCTTAACTATTTTGTACTTAAAAATTTTATCTTTTAAGCCTTTGTATGGCTATTGCCAGAATCATATTTATTTCGCTGCAATTCCTATTTTATTACCTTTTCCCTTTGATTTCGTGTGTGGTGTATGAGAATTTAAAGGCTGTATTCTACTAGGTCACCTTTTTTCATTTTTACAATAAATTAAATCCGTCCTTCTCATATTGTTTTGAGATTCGTGGACAGTTAAAGTATTTTTCATGTGTTGTTTTTCCCTTACCCATTTTGAGAAGCTCGTAAAGGATTTCCTAAAATGAGACGGTTTTTGCTAACTTTATTGCATCTTAATGCACTTTCAATCAATAGCAATGGTTCTTATTCAGTTGCTGAATTCTGACCCTTACTTCCCTTCCTTCTCTACCAGCTTATGAATGACAAATGAAAATTTTTATTGTCATTTTGTGTTGTCTGTTACGATGTGCATACACTTCGGTATACTTTTAGATCTCGTGGAAAATTATTTTGCATGCTGTCCCATGTAGGGTTATTTAATAGATTAAAGTCTCATATGCAGTTTACCAAATCATATTTTAAATTTGATTTTAGAAAATAATACCTATCTGACGTATGACTGGTGATGTAATGTAGTCATTTTAACCCTTGAGAGGATGTGGATGTGTAAAGCAGCATGTCAGTTCATTCTACGTAGTAGACCTAATAGTCGAGATTCAGAAAACTTTGTTACGGTGAAGAAAAATACACTTTTTTGATGTGCCTGGGATCTGTTGCAAGTCATCTAAGTAACTCAGTTAACTCTGGAAAATTAAAGTAGCACATCCTTCAACTTTCCCTTTCTCAAGACGTGGCCAACAAAACTACTTTGCCTAGCGATGAGCATCTGGATAAGCTCTCTGTACGCTCCAGTCATTTTCACCGAAGAAATCTTCATTATTCTACGCAGTAACAAGAGTTTTACCGCATGGAGATGGGCCTCTATCGTCCTGCTGATGGTTTAACTCTCACCGTCGCACGCCACAGCAGACTAGATATATTGCTTTAGCAATCGTGATTGGGGTTTTCTATTCTATTGAATGGTAATAACCTTTCCATTTTCTTGAAATTTGTCTTGGCAATGCCGATTCATCGTATGATTTCCTAGCCTGGTTTTCCAACTGCATCAACAATGCTACCCAGGTATGCATAATGGTCCAGTTCCTTTGAGCTTTAGAGCTTTACATTTTACCATGACTCTGCAGACTGGTTTTCACGGGTTTTTTGAAAACACAATCACAAATTACTTGTTCCTGCTAATGTCAATCCCCTTCCTTTTACTCTTTTCCACAACCACACACACCAGTTTTAGCAGCTCCTGTCTTCCACAAGACCATAGCCCCCAAAATATAACTTGATGTCTTGGCCCCAGATTTATCATGAGTTCGTCAAATAATTGCTTTCGATAAAATCCGGAACGAATTATGTAAGTACTTCTTCAGCGGTATCTGTTCCCAAATTGTTAAGCGTATAAAATTCTTAATATATATATTAAAATGGAGGCTTGCCTTTATACTGAAATTGCTCAATGTCCGCAACAAAAAACAGAGCCTGAACATTAGTAAACTTGAAAAATAATCACTATAACTACTATGCAGTTTTTTCAAGTGTAGAAAAATATATATATATATATATATATATACTTTGTACCTAATCATGATAGAGCACGAAAATAGCTTTTACACTTTATTTTTCTAATTTGACTATATCTTTTAACTTTATACATTCAAAAGACTGAAGCTCGAAAGTTCGCAAAAATATGTCTGTTGAAAGTTTGAAAATATGTAGTGAATTCAGTAAAAGTAATTTGTAAAAACCTAAGAATATTTCACTGGGTAGCGTTCGTTACTTTCAACAAGTGATCTCAAATGGAACATTTCGACCAACTTGACCTTTGCTAAACAAGGAATGAGAGATTCTAGAGGAACTATTAAAAGTTAAGATACTATTTTGGGGATAGATTTAAACCAAGATGAGCTATTAGTGTATGTGGTAATAAACAATTAGGGAAAAGTCATTTAACTATTGAGAACATAGGCTTTCTGCCTCTACCTACAACATGCAAGCGTTTACCATGCTGAAGAAGTTTTAAAAACTAATTGTATATGTAAAGTGAAAAAGATACTAAAAAGATTGAAAGAGGACGTATAAACCTATAAATCAATACTAATTCAAACAGAATTAATCTCTTTAATACCAAGTGCTGGTATAGCAAATTTTAAAGACCTTTCTTAGGAAGTAAAAGCCTTTAAAGAAAAACTTGGAAGCCAACTTTTGGTTGACCGAAGAACCTACTCCAACGTGAGTGAAGAGTTCGATTGATATTATTTCATTTACATGCTTTCTCCCTGCTTGGGACCCTTACGAGTATCAAATGACTGGTTCCAAAGAAAAAGAGCTTAAAGAAATAAACAAGATCAACTGATCATATCCAGTGATACACTGAATATATATTTAAGCACCTGGTCTTTGTTGGAATCGGTGTTTGAAAGCAAAACTAAATGGACTCTAGGATTAAAGTCTTGAACAAGAAAGAAAATAGTAGAATAGGTTTTGAAGTATTTTCAAACATAACAATATAAGCTATCATCGAGGCATTTAAGCCCTGTGGTCTAAATCTGGCAAATGATGACAGTGAGGACAAAAGGAAACATTCCTCCATAAGAGGGACAATTATATGGGCCTAGCACAAAATTTCTCCGATCCTAAACCTCGCTTTAGTATGAAAAACATCACCACATTCCTTAATTATACGCTCTGATGTAAAGGATGATGGGGCGAGGCAGGGGAGAGAGTGTGTGACCATTTTCTGACTTTGATGCCTGTGTTTTGTAATCATATAATATATCAACAATAAAAAAGTCAAATTAATCAACTACAACTCAGATGGCTGAATAAAGCAAGCAATTCTCTCTTTTTATCTTGTTGTTGACCAACAATAAAAAAAAATTAGCGGTTTGGAAAAAATCTTTTATTTTCCCTGTTTTCTGATCCACTTAAAAAATAATAGGCCGATATCTTTCTTGTAAAAAGCAATAAATAAATGCACCACTAAAGTAGGTACCAGCAAGTTCTATGTTGCTGCCTCTTCAAACGCGTTAAGAAAAAAAAGATAAAATAATTAATAACAGTTTGTTCTGTTGTAAAATTTAGTGCTGTATTTTTAGTTTTCTTACCGAAAAAAGATTCATCTTTCTCTCCATCAATCTTTTTTGTTTGTTAATACACCTTTCCTTGCAAAGGAAAGGTGTATTACTTACTTATTACTTATAGTATAACATTGTATAACATACTTAAAAACCAATAATTGTGAAAGTGAAGCTACACCTCTTTCTACAGGTTTCAAGGTGAAGCTGCCCCTCTTTTTACAGGCTTTAAGGTGAGACTACACCTTTTCTAACAGTCTTCAAAGTGAAGCTATGCCTTTTTAACAGGCGTCAAGGTGAAGCTACACCTTTTTCAGCAGTCTTCAAGGTGAAGGTACGCCATTTTAACAGGCTTCGAGATGAAGCTACACCTTTTTAACAGGCTTCAAAGTGAAACTACACACTTTTTAGCAGTCTTCAAGATGAAGCTACACCTTTTTAACAGGTTTCAATATGAAGCTACACATTTTTCAGCAGTCTTCAAGATGAAGCTACACCTTTTTAACAGGTTTCAATATAAAGCTACACACTTTTCAGCAGATTTCAAGATAAAGCTACACCTCTTTAACAGGTTTCAATATGAAGCTACACATTTTTCAGCAGTCTTCAAGATGAAGCTACACCTTTTTAACAGGTTTCAATATGAAGCTACACATTTTTCAGCAGTCCTCAAGATAAAGCTACACCTTTTTAACAGGTTTCAATATGAAGCTACACATTTTTCAGCAGTCCTCAAGATAAAGCTACACCTCTTTAACAGGTTTCAGTATGAAGCTACACATTTTTCAGGACTCTTCAAGATGAAGCTACACCTTTTTAACAGTCTTTAAAGTGAAACTACGCCTTTTTAACAGGCTTCAAGGTGAAGCTACGCCTTTTTAGCAGGCTTCAAGATGAAGCTATGCTTTTTAGTTGTATAGAGAGTTTTTGTTTCCATGTCTTCAGTTCCTTTTACAGAATGGTAACTCGCAGCACGTATGTAAGTAACTTTTTGTTCATCTTCATGCAAGAACTTATAAAGCGTTATTCGATATCCACAATATATTTTAGTTTGTTTTTATTAAAACTTGCAACTTTTAATTCAACTGATCCAACAATCAAACAAAACATAGTTTATGCAATGCTTAGCACTGCTTAATCAGTTAATCAATACTGTAAAAAATAAAAGAGAGACTGGGTTCTGGTCTCTGGTATACGTCAGAGGCTTCATTCCAATAAAAGAACCTGAAAGCTCAAGTGTACAAAATATGGGGTTGACCTTCATCAACAAAAACTAACCAAGGAAGGTTCCTTGTGATTATTATTTTATCATCAGAAGTTAACTTTATGAAACAAACTTCTCAATACCATTTAGTTTTAATAAGGACCAATAATATAAAAATATAAAGCTAGTATAACATTTATGCTACAAGAATAATTTGAGTCTAGTTAAGTGTGAAAACCCTGAAAATGCCAGCTATCTTAACCCAAACGTGTATTTTCTGTTTCTTTGAAAATAATTGAGCGTATTCAAAGTAACCTGAGTTCAATTCAGTTTTCACCTTTTGGTTTTTCATTTTAAACCCTCACCTTAACTGCGGTGAGTACTCTAACTAAACTTATTTATTTCATGCATGTGAAGAAAACAAATCAGACCTGTTTATTAACCAGATGAAGGTAGTGATTTACTGAAGTGCTTTTACTACGCAGTACTATTTAGAGCTGTCTTTGAGGTTAAGGGTCGTTTTACTACTTTTGTATTCTATATCATTGCTTAACGTACACCAAAAGACATCAGCAAAAGCTTTGTGAACGCTATGATACCCATTACACTGCTAATCCCATCAAATAGAGTTTATCGTCTGGAATACTTTGTTTGCTAAACATGTATAAAGCACTTATTTTTAACAATCGGTTCGTTGATTTATATATTTCTTTTCTTTGTTTTAGTTTGTGAATTTAATGACTCAGTATCAATCAAGACACCACAACAGTCCTTGGCAACTTATGAATTTGCATTGCCAAGGGGAAAAGTAAGTTTGATAATGGTTAGCTAATCTCTTCACAAAGAGGCCGTTTAGTTAACCTAGGAAAATTTAGGAAATAAGAGTCGGTGTACTGTTTCGCCTGCACTTAAAAAAATAATTTACCAAGCCTGGAAGCCTTATTTTTTTTCATTAAATGTTTGTGTCGGTTGAACTGGTCTACCTTAAACAAAGTAAAATACTCTTTTGATTTGAGTAATTCAAGCTGAAACAATATCAGTTCTTTGATTCTCCTTGGCGCCACAAAGCATGACCAGAATTGATGGATGTGCTGGAAGAAAGGCAGGCAAGAGAGGTTTTACTTTCAAACAATTGATAGATTCAACGTGTTTAATGTTCCAAAGATTCAACTTTCTCACGAGATATATTATCTTCGGTCAAGACAAGAGACATTGTTATCGGTGTGGAGAACTTGTTGTAGAGAATTAACGTACTTGCATCACCTTGTTTTCCTGTTTAATTAGCAATCCTTTATGGTACTGCTTCTGGTTCTGATAAATAATGTCTACTAAATTGATATTGAAGCACATATCAAAGCACCAACACTGTTTTTTCAATCCCAGCCTTCCTCTGGCGACGCCACTATTTGAAAGGGCCTCAGCGATGTGGTTTGAGATGAGACATTTTGGACTTTGGACTAAATGTCATGAAGAGCAATCCTTTCGAGTTTTTTCATATATAATAAATATGAAAAAGACGAAACTGTAAATGGACCTAAAGGTATTTAGACAGATAGATGGATAGATAGATAGATAGATAGACAGATAGATAGATAGATAGATAGATAGATAGATAGGTAGATAGAGAGACAGACAGACCGACAGGTATAAGGATAGCTAGAGGGGTTGCCTACGTTTAAGCATTTCACATCAAAATGACTTGCGTTATAAATACATGGGGACACTGGTTGCATATATTCCTTATGTATGTATTAATGTCTATATACCCTTCTCTCTGGCATGTGACTCGAGCAATATCAGTTTAATGAATGCCTTAGTCGCCCTGAAAGCTATTAAATGTCATGGTTAACGTATCCTAGTATTCTTGATATTGTCTGTTGATCAAAGATGCAGCCTATTACACTAAAAGTAAATTACTAATCGATATAGGCTTTGTAATTACAGTTGTAAAGAGTAATTACCAAAATTTGAAAGGGTGGAGCTAGTCATTTACTGAATGCATTAACATTCCGCCTCTGCAGAACTTTTGACTTGTACAATTTTATGACTGACAGAAGAAACACCCCTTAACAGATAGCAGTTGTCTAGAAATTTGAATACTTTGGTACAACAAACTGGTAATTTGGTTTTGAATTTTGTTTATTACTTTCAGGAAAAGAGTTTGGGAAATAGCTGAAAATCTGCTTTAATTACTCTTTTTGAAAGCAAGTATTTTCCCACTTGTTTTTGATGTGTTGAATGAAGTTGTTCCTTGCTAAAAAATTTTGTTGTTTGAAATAAAATTGTCAAGGTATAGAGGAAAAGACAAAAATGGTAACCTTTCAAAGCAGAATTGTTAAATTTCTGATGACATTGCTAAAAGTACAAGCTTGATATATTAAGTTTTCTCGACCAAACACTTTGAAACAGTACCCAAGAGCATCAGTTGTAAATCCGCTTGGCCAATGCCAAAAGAGTTGTACTTAAATTTCAATACGACTCTCTTTCTGCATAAGGGGAAACTTTGTAAAAATAATATTATTGGCAGACACAACTACTCCCATTTCTTTACTTCTTCTTTCGTCATTTCTCCTCCACTTCTTTGCAGTTAGGTAATACAAATGTTAAGGGACCAATTCTTGAGGCTTTTTCTGTTGTAATATCTGGTGTTTTTGAGATATTTTCATGTTGTCTCTTCACTTGAGCTCTCACTCTCGGAATGTTGCCTTCTATTATTGTAATAAAAAGTAAAATGCTCTTCGAAGACGTACAATGCATCATCAACAACTAATATCTTCATGGCTTGATTCATGAGGCCTTTTCATTCGTTAATGAAACATTGCTTTCCAATTTGTTCCACATAATTTAAAAGTTGAGGGTTTCCGAAAGATGGAGTTCTTGAGATTCACATTGTTCCTTACATCTAAATATTAAAAAGTGAGATAAAACAAAAGGATGGAGTTGTCTTAGAAAATAGACATGCTTTGATTTCTTATAACCATTTCAGAAAACTACTTACTCTTATTACATATCCTTCAGGGAGTTGTCAATGAGTTGCACAGGCATGCCATGTCCTTTTCACCACTTCAATTCCAAGGTGTTGTCAGCATCGTTCAGGTGCTACGTATTCATGTCCTCTTTGATGATTGTAGTTTAGGTTTTACGAGAAAATATGCTTCCTTGATCCACGAGCTTCTGTGCTTAATATGGTCAAACCAGCGAAGATGCTTATCATGAAAGGCTATATCAAGTGGTGGTATCTGGAGCCTAGTACAAAGTGAAGCTCTGATAACGTGCTCAATAGCGTTTAAGTGACAAATACAGCGAAGCATATCCCCCTTATTACTCAGTAGCCGCTGCTTATCCTGGAGCTTCAGAGGCCAGCAATCACTGGCATTGGACCTTCCTCTCTTCCTCCTCCCTGGCAGAATCATGTCTATCATTCTCCTCTCGATATAGTTCTCTTCCTATGCACATGCCATCTGAGTCTGGCCTCCCTTTGCTTCTCTCTCAATCTCCTAACATCTGCTGTACCTCTGATGTATTCATTTCTAATTTTATCCAGGCGTGTTACTCCAAGTGCCCACCTCCAGCTCTGCTTCATGTTTCTTTGCTGTCGCTACTGACTCAAGCCCATACAGTAAAGCTGGCCGCACTACCGTCTTATATATTTTCCCCTTCACTTTTGGCGGTAGCTTTCTGTCACATAGTACGCCTGTTATCTTTCTCCATCCATTCCAACCTGCTTGTATTCTCTTCTAAACTTCTATATTTGCATCCTCCATTGCACTGTACTGTTGATCCCAGGTATTTTAAGTCTTCTGCCCTGGTTACATCTGATCCTTGTATGCTTAACTTATCATCCTCTCTTTCATTCAAAACCAGGTATTCTGTTTTTGCTCTGCTTACTTTCATTTCCCTTTTCTCCAAGGCATCTCACCATTTTTCTAGTTCTTCTTCTGCCTCATTTCTTGTCTTATTGCACAACACGATGTTGTGAGCAAATAGCATTGCCCATGGTGCTTCTCTCCGGGCTTCATCCGTGACTTGGTCCATAACTATAGCAAATAGAAAGGGGTTTAAGGCTGATCCTTGAATGTAGTCCAGCCCTGACTTGGAACCAGTCAGTCATCCCTGCTGCAGTTCTTATGGCTTTCTCACTGTCCCTGTACATGTATTTTACTAGCCTTACATACTTTTCTGCTACTCCAGATGTTCTCATGCAATACCATAATTCCTCCCTTGGTACCCTATCATACGTTTTTTCCAAATCTATAAACACAATGTACTTTTGCCATTCTCGGTGCTTCTCCATTAGAATAATAATTACAACAACAATAATGATGATAATAATAATAATGATAATAATAATAATAATAATAATAATAATGTCAAAAAATAAAAGTGATTGTACTTTTTCATTACTGGCACTTTAATTGAGGTTGGTAGTTGAGAAATACGTGGTCTACAGATGTTCAATTATGCCTTCTGCAAAACTTGCATTTGCAAGAAACCTTAAATTTCAAAAACGTCCCCTTTCAGGAATGAGTTTGATAATCCTCAAATGATCCTACCTTATTACATGAAAATAAACCGCGTACTTAATGAAGAAGCCCCAGGTTTAGCAGCAAATTAATTTTGATTAATTAATTTAATTAACTCGTGCTAGGGTCAGACTTCTGCAGTCTGTTTTCAGTTACTTACTATGTGTTATAACAGTTCTTTAATATGAAAAGTATTGGATTAACACTTCTAAATTGTTATTGAAATGAATTGCAGTCAAGAAAACCTCTTAGCAGCAGGCATTTAACAACAAAGATTTTGTCAGGGCCTCCAATCAAAATCTCTCTTTTTCGCATTTTGCACTCATCTTCTCGCAGCGGCCAACAACCAGTAGGTTTCCTTTCTTAGCGTTTATGCCTGCTCCGCACAGCGTCCGCGTGGTACTCACTGATGTCAAATGATGTTGTTTTCACATTCACAACTATCGTCAACACTTGCAATAATCAACCCTTGTAAGTGTTCGTTTGTCTGCTTTTTTACCGAATATCCAGAATACTTGTTACCTGTAACTGATGGGAAACAGAACACGTATGGTACCAATAATATTGTTCTGTATACCCATAGTCCTAAGGCGAAAGGATATCAATGAATGCAGGCAACTTCTGCGAATTCCCATAAATGGTCTATGCACAAGGGTTTGACTGTACTTCCTCTATCAAACAATCTTGCCCACAATGAGAAGAATTCTATTTTTATTTCCTTGTTCCTGTGAAATAGACAGCTTTTCTTCCGAATCTAACTAAAAGAACGTAGTATGTGCTTCTCGACCTTTTGGCTAAGATCACGTTTAGAGCTCTAGTCTCTCCTTGGTCGGGGCTTTGGTTATAGAGCCCAACAATGCAGGACAGGGGTCTCGAGATGCTTAAGCCTAGGCTGAAGACCAACCAAAGAGAAAGGGCCTTCCCACGGTGGGTCCTGGAGGGGCGATCCGTATGCCTTGCATTTTATGCTGTCTTGCGTGCTTTCTGTCCCAGATTTTCTTGATCTGTTGCTTCATTTCGGGTCTTTCATAGATGGATATCTGTGAAAGACAAAAATGTTCCCACTGTTACCAGGGGTTCCATTAATGAAAGACCCGGTATATGCCGAATCACTTCTCGGCCTTTTGGCTAAGATCACGTTTAGAGCTCTGGTCTCTCCTTGGTCGGAGCTTTGGCTATAGGGTACAGCCATGCAGAACAGGTGGTCTAGAGATTCTAGACCACTGGCTGAAAGACCCAGTATATGCCGAATAATACCATGTTCATGTGCTTGTTTTCTGGACTGCCCTGAAAATCCTGTTAACTAGGTAATTAAAACAACTTCCTTGGAATATATGACCATTTGTGCTGAGTAACTTGAAGATTCTACTATGACACATAAAACCCAAAGATTTAATATCTACTGGACGAGATGCTATTACAAGGATATTTTTGACGTTAAATTTAAAAGCTGCTTCAATCACAGGTTTTTAGGCAGCAAACCGTTGTTTGTAATAAAAGGAAAAATTATCGTATGGATTAAAAATATAATGTGACTATTACTAATAATATCCGTTATTAATAGTATTTATTTTGTTGTTCAGGTATGCAGATGTGGATTGCTTATTAATCAAAGTTTAAAAAATGCATATGCACTTACTGCCAATATCATCAAATACAACTAACTGTACATCACAAAGCTTGAGTGTATTCGCAGATTAATATCTCATCCCCATCACTGTTTGTGAAATGTACAAACATTCTCCTAAGCACATCATTCTTTTTCGATACCTTTTGTTTCCTTTCTTAGAGTCTTATGAAATGATGGCTCTTTTGTGTATAGATGTTTAGCCCTAAAATCGACTTTTATTCATAAGTCTTATGTGCTATGCATATAGAAGAGGAAAACAAAATATTTTACTCAGAGCCTATTCCTGATATAAAGCAAAAAAAAAGGGGTTTTTTTTCGCAAAGATGTCTTACTCGCATTGCTGGCTTCCATTTTCTCTATGCTATATTTTTGTTAGGGTACACATTGCCGCAAGCTGTATTCTGGGTCATGACCTTCCACACAGCTTGGGTCATTTCTGCCTGTCAGTTGTCTGCAAATACCATCAACTGTAGAGAAAAGAGCATTATATTAACTACTTAATATGGAATGTTAAAGTCTGTCCAACACTTTAAATTAGTGGTTCGTGTCAGTCAAAAATCTGAGGTATTTTTTTTAAACCCAGATATATTCAAAGTATCCAAAACAGATTGTAAAGAATACCAATTAATCGTCGTGTTTTATTGTTCATTCCTAATATGGATTATTTAGAATTGATGCATATTTTTTGCCTTACTTGTGCTGCCTGCTGCTATTGTCTGTATGAGGTCTATAGAAACCTAAACAGTGAAAAAAATCGCATTGTGCATTTCCGTCGTCTGGTTGTTCTTCTAGGTAAGAGAGCTCCTGGAAAGCAATAAATGTTTTGTTCTTTTTGTTAGAATTGGCAGCCAATATTGATTAAGACAGCAGGGTTTTGTAGCATTTGAGCACGATATCCTCAAGACTGTCCTCACATATCATATCAAAATGCCAATGAGCTTCTCCTCAAAACATAAAGTTGTGGAAAATAAGAGCAAATTGTGTGGTCACTTCAAAACAAAGGGAAAACATGAGCTGACAGCTACTCAACACGAAAATATTGCGGATTAAGTTGGTTTATATTAGATGTGGTGTGGACACTGGAGATTGAAATTAGAAATGAACAAACTCATGCAAGTTAATTTATCATTTGACTGTTGGATTAATGCTATAGCAAATATTAATTGCAGATTCTTAGTGGAAAAGTAAACAGCTGAAGTAATGTTATAATGATAAGATTATTATTTTGTTTTCTAAATACAAAATTTCAAAATAATTTACGCACCAACATGTTAGTTTAATAATTTGTTTGTTATATGTTTTGTCAATTATGATGGGAATTTCTATTAAGATAGAAACCTGCCCATGTCACAGAGGTATGCATAAGTTATAAGAATTTTACAACCTAAGAAATATTCTTTTAAACAGTGGGGGAAAATGATTAGAAAATAATGAAATTGGAATTAATATTGAGCTAGTAAAATTTTCAAGTTTCTTACCACGAAAATTAACACTGTAGGATAGCCTATGTCTATTAAATATTAACGGAAAAAATTAAAAGATGAAACTAAAACAATTGAAGTTCCCAAATTAACAAAAAGTAATCAATTTGTGTTGTAAATTTTGTTCCTCTTTGGAAAGCATTTGTAGTGTCACTGTTCCTCTTTGGATAGTATTTCCAGTGTTACTGAGCATTTAAATAAAAATGATTACCAAGTAATTTCAAAGAGATCGATGGCCTTGACCAAAGAATTAAAGTTTATTACCTGCTATGATTGAAGGAGAAAATCTTAACACATAATGACAGCACATTGCAATCACATGATACACACCAAAAGTGCAAAGTGTAAAAATTAAGATAAATGCGCTTTCAGACTGAATATTTGTTGTTTAATTAGGAAGATACGTTAAATATACTAAAAAAAACCCATCTCTTAATTAAAAATTTTACTCCCTTTTCAACCCTTTCCTTGTTGTGGCTGCATCTGGGTGAGAGCAGTGCCCCATGTCTTAGATTTTAAAAGGATTTACCCTGAGATTTGTAACTTTTGGTCTTAAAATTTCTGGTAGTCGTTATTACGTTCAGACCACGTTAATCAAACCTGACTCTAGTATAGGAGGTCATCCTGTAAGTTATACTTAGTTATAATTTTTCAGAAAAAGCCACTGTAAAAACTAATGAAATACGAAAATGTAAAAATTAAAATTTATAATCATTCTGGCATTCCTACATCTTTTCCCACTGATCGATATTTCAAAGTTTTTCCAACCCTTCTGACTTGGTTGAATTTATCCACTCGTAAACGTGGAGTAAAGCAAGGGATAGTATTTAGTTTTATGTGATTTTAATTTCTTTGGATCATGTCAATGAACCGAAAGTAGAAACTCGACAAAATAATTTACCTTTTGAAAAGTCTACAAGTTTCTTCAACTGCTTCATCAATTTCATTGTATATTTCACTATGTTTTCTCAAGTCATTCCTAGCCCTACTACTTTCTTAGGAATTTATACCAAAACTTTATTTAATCAAGAGTGTTTCTGTTAGCTTTTAGGTCACTGTATATATATATATATATATATATATATGTATATATATGTATATATATGTATATATATATATATGTATATATATGTATATATATATGTATATATATGTATATATATGTATATATATGTATATATATGTATATATATGTTTATATCTATCTATCTATATATATATATATATAGATGCAGATTGAGTATAACGCTCCCTTACGAAAGTTTGGTTGAGCACTCTGTCTTAGATGGGAACCTGTTGTTAGCGTAATGGCATGCTCACGGCGCATGCGTAGTTTGGGCACTCTGGCAGGATCCCACAATAACTCTATAAGCTGTGTTTGCTCCGGCAACATGGCCAGAGAGTTATTTCTCAGAAGCTCTGTGCTACACTGACGTGCCCACAGAGGGCGAAACAGTACTGTCTGCAGATTGAGAATATATTATTCATATACATATACACACATTAGTTGAATACATTATTACACGAAAACATGATCTTTGTGTAGCTGTGAAAAATGGTAATAATTAATTACTGGTTAATTTCTACCGTGATTTACACAAATAAGCCGTTATTAGCCCCAGAAATGGAAAAGGAAGAAAGGATTAGAAAAGACAGTGAAAATAAATTTTATCTCGTTTGTTTGATCAACCAGAACTACATCTTTTTTATTAGTGTGCGTTTTTAAACCTATTGTTTTAATTGCGAGACTTGCGTATGTCAACGCTTTAATTTACATAGCAAAGAAAATTCATGCTTTCCAACTTTGTTGCAATCATAATCTATGGACTTCCTTGAACTACTTTTTCAATTTTGAGAGGATTCAGACTTAATTGTAAGCAGCTTAATTTTGACCTTCTTAATTGCACACACTTCTTATCTTCGTGTAATAAGGCAAGACAAGTTTTTATCCCTGTTCTATTCTCTCCCTTTTAGTAAACTGAAATTTATAGTCATATCAGATATGCATAATATGATTTCATAAACCCAAACCAGGCATTAAACTTGATAATGGAAGTCCTCACTATTTCTTTATCTGTCCATATATTTATTTTCTGGCATTGTCCTGATCCTTCTAAGAACAAACCTCGACTAAATTAATTAAGATCCACTTTTTGTTTGCTTAATGTTTCTTCTTTTGCTACTTTCTTATTTCTTAATCTGAACAATGTTTATTCTCATAGCGAACTACTGAGCACCCACCTCAACATCTTCTTTTCAACGTTTTCAACATTCCTTTTTTGGTGGTGGTGGGGGGGGGGCAGTGCCAAACTCTCTTTGGTATATTGGTCTTTGTATCGTTTCACAAACCCTCGCCTTATTCTCTCTTTTTAAGGAAACAAGTGTGAAACTAACTTATACGAAATTTTTATTCTTTGACTCATTCACTTTTGATTACTCTCCAAAATTGTTCACGGATATGGTTCAGTTTTTTCTACAGCTTATTCTTTCGTGTGGCCATGTTCTTTAAATTGAGGCCAGACCATTTCTAAACGTTGTCTTTGTATCATGAATGGTCTACATTCATTTCTTATACTGTAAAGCATTTTTTCTAGGCAAATTTGTTATACATAAAGGGAAATAATAGAAGCTACTTTTATGTATGTGAATGATAACTGCAAATATACATTTGGAAGTAAATAAAAGTAAATAAAAAAGAGCCAGCTTTATCTCAACAGTTTAGAAGAGTACATAAAGACCAAACTGCTTATGTTTATTCATTATTTACAATTTTATTTACATAATATTGCAATTAGAGTGTTGGACATACAGCATTTCTTCATGCCAAGACTCTAAACGAGACGAAAGAAAGGTATTAAAAATGAGCAAACATCAGGGATTTGGCTCAAAGAACTTTACGCTCACAAATCTCACGTCGAAAATACAAACCTGCAGAAGGAGAAACGCCCTTTGCTGTTACAAAATGGGTTATATCGATCGATAGGAACTTTAAGGTAATTGGAAAAATAGTCGATGATTTAACAGAAACACTTGAGCCATTGACGTTGGTAAAAATACACATAGAAAGAAATAGGCCTACGAAGATCATAGACAACACAGGCTGGATTTTTTTAAAAAACTAATTTCCACTTGCTAAAGACACAGGCAGAATTTTAAGTTTATCCAAATCACATGCTTGAAGAGATCCCTGAAGTCGAAGGTTGGACTTACTGTTGGACTACTTGTATGTCAGAGATCTAAAGTCGAAAATTCAGTTTCAAATTGTAGACCTTAGATGAGGTTAAGTCTTTCAAAGGCTTTCTGAGACCTATTGTTGACGGTTTACCGGTTATTTGCCTAGATCTCATCAAAGATGACGACAGATGGGATAAAAGACAATTTCAATATTTAGTAGTAGTATTACGTTAGTAGGTAAGAAAAGTCCTTTAGAAGATGAAAAATCGGTGCGTCATTTATAAACGTTGAAAGAAACAATAGAAGAAATTTCGACTTCAGCAGAACAAGAACAAAATCCCTTTTTATGCTTGCTGCAGTTCACCTTTTTTAAGCATAGGCAAAATTTACCCAAAAAAATTAGAACATCTTCTGGCTTGAGCAATAAGTGGCCAACAACAGTTGGCATATTTTCAGTTATATACCAAATGATCAACATTAAAATCAATCAACAGCAATAAATGAAGGGCCTTTTTAGACACCAAAGCTGGTAATTTTTACTCATCTGGTTCACTCATAAATGGTCTGGTACCAGCCAATGCAGAGAAAAGGTCCATAAAATCGAGATGATGCACAGCAATAGCAAAAGAATCTAAATTGATCATCTGGCCATCAAGAATCTTGTAGAGGACTTCGATATTCACTTTGATGTCAGGAGAGTAGCAAAAAGGTATTGTTTGCAGTAGCCAGTCCTCAGTGTTGGTCATTGTATGAGAACGTGACCTTCTTAATGGGTTAAAAATGAACGATAAGGATAGTAATAATGAAGTAGTCCGATTCACCTAGATTTGTGCGCTGGTGAGAGCTCCAGAAGCAAAATGTTTCACCAGCAGAAAAGAAAATCCGGGAGATCATTAGCAGAGTATATCAATTTTGAGTGGAATATTATCCCACCAGGAATGAAACTTGAAATTTCTAACTTGCATCATGTAAAATTGTCAGCAGGTGCTCTTGAGAGATTGTGTTGCTCTTAACTTCATGCATTGCAAGCATCTGGTAATTCCGGTCCTTATCAAGTTGACAAATATTTCAAGGCATAGTTAAGAAGCTAGGAGGGATGTGACGATACCATGTTGTTTTGTAATATCAGATTTTCAAAGCTTACAGAAACAGGAGTAGGACTTTTGCAAGATCGGGTGCCGTTATTGAGAAGCCATGTTACAATTAACATAGAGTACTGTAAAATTTCTGAAAGCTGAAAGCAACAAATCTGTATATGTACATTTTAGAGCCTGTTATTTGGTTTCAAATTATCAGTTTTGGACAAAAATGGAAAGGGTAATGGCACCTGTGCTTGTTCATGCTAAAAAAAGAATAGCGCTGTGGAAAAATCAAAATGATCATTGGGTGGAAAAGATACAACCACCATGTAAGATTTGCTCCTCGTTGTCAGATTTCTTTCTATTTGCTGCGCTAGCTTGAAGCGGTGCTTTAACTTTGTGGAGGTCATCTGAGAGTTACCTGTTGAATTTTTGAAACAGTAATTGCTTGGAGTGGTATTTATAAGTAACAGGTTTCTTCCAAAATTAAGGTATCACTTATTTTCAGGCTTGACGTAGAATTTCTCTCCTTCAGTTGATTTCTAGATTTAGCACTTTTTTCTTTTTTTTCTTCCTTTACTTCTTTTCTTGTTTTTCCAAGCAGTTACAACAGACCTCACGCCCAGCACTCTGTAATGGCCTTTATGTACTTTAGTAATATGATAAATATATTTGGTTGTGTAATCTAATTTTTCTCCAAAACTTGAAAATTGGGATTTCTGGAAGATTTCTTATAACGTTTTCCATTCCGGCAAGTCCCTTCTTGCTCCATATTTCTGTGGTGTTCGGTTTTCTTTGTCTTCAATGCCAAAGGCTGATCAATTTGCTAGATTGTTTTTGCTCAATTCTTTTCTAATGACGCTGGTGAGAGGTTTTTCCAGTAGTTCCCTTTCCAAGCAGATCAATTTTGGGGCTCTATCATCATAAATCCGAGGCTGGTTGCAGAGGTTATTCTGGCGATTCGAGTGCTTGTCTTGAACGAGTGTGTTTCTGACCTATCTTCCTTGCTGTCCAGGATTTTTATTCTCGTCGGAATCTTATTTTCCGAACCTTGATGAAAAGCTTATGATGTCTCTGACTTCAAGATTACAGCTGATTGACATCCGTTCATTCATTTCTGGCAATTACTTGCCTGTCATCATTAATGTCTTTGAAAGACTTTCCAAAAATTCACGGTTGTAAGTCTGATAGAACTTAAGCCTTTTTGTTGATGTTCAGTAGAGGCGTAGAGAAATAGGATCTCACTCCATTGATGACCAAAATATTTTTGAATGTTTTGTTTTGGTTTTGCACACATCCACCAGCTTAAAGGGAGTTTGCTGGCAATAGTGGTGTGCCATTCCTTTAGGTAAGGAGCTTGTCTGCTCCCTACTTTTTTCTAAAGTTAAGGTGCCCCTTGCTCAAATCGAAACTCTTCCTGACCAAATGTAGAAATTAAGTCCACACCTACCGTTATGTAACTTCTTCTGATCAGCCAACCCTGAGAAGAATACTTCAAACAATTGCCCCCTCTCCAGAGTGTTAAAAATCAACTACATGGTATGAATAAACTGGTTTCAAAATTATCATTCGTGTTACCGAAAACGTTTGGTTAAGTTTAAACTGTTTCGATGTCTTTGTAAATACCTTCCGGAAGCTACAGATCACAAAGCAGAGATGCGAAAAAATGCCCAAAGAATGTATGCATCGGTCTCCAATTACGACCCCCCTTTTGTAGATTGGGGAAAATTTGGACAGGTCTTAGATATAGATATAGAATGATACTTTACTTTTGTCACCATATTATATTACCTACCTTATCCTTTACTAACAACTTTTTAAGAGGGCTGAATACAAATGGCTATCGAACTAAAATAATCCCCTTCTCCAATTACTACTCGCTTGAAGTGCGCAACCACCAAATTGGCAAAGATTAAATAGCACCTGGGTTCGTTTCCTTGTCCAACAATGACATTTGATTTTCCACGTCAGCAAAGAAAATATTATTCGTACATATTGGAGTTGGAAACTGTACCCCTTCTTGTTGTTTCAAATAAAAAACGTGTGCAGTGAAAAGAAAAAAATTGTCATGACATTTCTCATCTTATAGTTTTGTATTGTTGAGAAAATGCTTTGTGCCTCACGTGTGATTTGTGGTTCATTATCACCCATTCCGCTCAGGCAGGTATTTTTTCACTTGTGAGTCCCTCAACTTTATTTTTGACAGGGACTGGTTTAGTTGAGATGAAATTCCGCTTGATGAAAAAACTTCCGTTAGTTAGTCACAGTTAGGAATGAGTAAATTATGGACCACAAGTAACAACCAAATCATGCCTTGCTATTGTTTTTGTCTTCGTTTTTGTTTATCGACGTGGGTGAAGGGTGTGTATCTTGGTTGGCTTACTTAACTCATAACCTGTCCAACCAACTTTATCTTCAAACCATAATCTTTGGATCATAGAGACCTTCCATGGGAATTTTATTGGTAGCATTTCTTTTCTGAGAAAAATTAATCAGTCTGTTTCCACAGCAGTTAATGTCAGGTTTTGTAAGGTGAATTGGAACTTGTTTGGACTTGCCCTTTTGTGATCGTAATGAGTTGATCGCAATTACAGTGATATTAATTGTGTTTATGCCCCCCAGTTTAAAAGGAATGCTCTAGTTTCCAAGCAGGCCACATTTATTAATTTGATATGTGTTTTTATATTTGTACATACAGGCATGAAGCAATGTTTATAAATGGCTAAATGTTATTTTTGCTGAGGCACAATTCAAATCAAAATGACACGAAAGCTTTCCTTGGCTTAAGCGAGATCACTGCATATTTTCGTCAAGTTATTATCAGTTTGGCAAGGAACCAAACTTTCTGAAAGCACGATACGTCATCATTCTGACCAATTAAAATTGCAAAGCCAATATACAAGCGAAAAGGATGAGTAATCTCTTTTGAAATCCCAAACAAAAGAAGTAGTATTTCAATGACGTAAAAATGCAACAGGAATGTTCTCAAAACCCGGGGTTTTCCCTTCACAAAACACCTTTGAACACCGAAATGAAAAATACTGTGACTTTCAACAGGCAGAAGTCGTGTTGTAAACCTTGTTGCTTGAAAATAAAAAGTTTCTGCCACGGATTTGGGGCAGATAAGCTCTGACATTGGGACCATTTTACAGAACATTTTGTTTGCATAATAATCTTGAAAATTCTGAACTTTATGGACTCAGAGGAAGCCATAGATGTAAGAGCTTTATCATGTCATGAGTCGTAAGCTTTTTCTGAGCTATCTCTCGAAACGCAGCTCGGAAAAAGCTTACGACTCGTGACATGATAAAGTTCTTACATCTATCTGGTTTGCAGTTGCTGCATTGGGAGTCGTTCTGGTAATAGAATGTGAGTCAAGCCACAAAGAGCTTTTGTACAACTTGACAATTGCTTTTCAGAATGACGCAAGCAATATTTACAGACTTATTTTCTGATGTTTTATTTAAACAGTTTGTTGGTGTTCGTCAATGAAAAATCAATTTTTCTTCTGTTTCTTTTCTCATTCATTGTAACGTGTTTTTTGTGGGGGTTTTCTGGTTCAGGTGTCACAGGCTGGTCTCTTGTCAGCTGATCCCCATACGCTTGTTAATGTGTTATTTGAGCCAACAGAAAAGAGCAAATAGCCTGCATCAAGTGAGTCCCTGGGTGTCTGCTGGAACAAAGGAATGGATTCCAGGCATGTCCAAGTTCGACTGTCCTTCTTGTGATATGAGGAAACTGGCGCAACACAGAGCGCAATGATGCATGGTTGTTTTTTCCACATTTTATTCAGTTGTGCTTGTCTTCTTTTCTCATTCTGGCATCTTGATCCAATCGAACACAAGAGCGAGAAAGCTTTGGATAAAAATAAATGTAATTTTACCAATGATATTTGCGTTCCGTATCACGAATTGTTTATGAAGTTGAAACAACACGAGAGCATTGACGATATTTTTTGTTATTAAAATTTTTAAAAAATATGATGTGATGATAGATTACGAGGAGGCTCTTTCTAATCTTGCAAGGCCTTTTCACCGCATTACACCCCATTCATTGTGGAAGTATTAATAGTTTTTAGTTATTCCGACAAAGAAAATGGTCCAACCTAAGTTTAAATTAGATTGAAAGAGAAGTGTTTCATTAGGAGTTGTGCTTATTCTCGTTGAAGTCTCGTTCAGCCCCACAACCTAAGATGCATGTGGAAGTCAGCTTCCTTTGCCTTATTTCAGTTTAAGGATCATGTCAGCCCCATTAAACAAACTTTGATGGTCAAACTGTGAAATACAGTCACACAGACCCCTCTTTCCCTACTTTAACAGGCATAGAGACGATACAACTGGACTGTCCTTAATGCTAAATGATGGCTTACGCAGATATTTGACAGCAAGTTTGCCTTCACAGTGCAGCTACTTACTTCTTCCTATTTCTCCATGGTGTAAGTTTTTTTCCATCTATGAAAATTTTGGAAATGCTTGGTAATTATCCAACTACGCCAAAGCCTGTCCCGAATCATCTTTAAAAAGGAGCAGGGCTGGACGTGAGTATATCTTTGACTGTAAAACTCACCCTGTAAAACCTAGCACAGTACAGAAACACCAAGAAGAATCCAATCCGGTCAAAAACAGCGTCAAGGAAGAAATGGGGCACACACTGGGATCGCAGCTCAGGGTCTTATACCGGTGACTCCTTTGCCTGTATACATGATGGGTACAGATAAAAGCCGATGGGAAGTCTCTGCTCTGAACCCCAGGATCTTTTGCGCCAAACACAAGAATATAGTCGAAACATGGAATATAAGAATTTGCACCAAACAGGAAAACTAGCGCAAATTATGCAGGAAATGAAGAGATATGGAGTTAAAGTGTGGCGAGTAAGTGAAGCAAGGTGGACAGGACAAGGTTTTGGACATACAACAGAAAATATGAGAGGATTAGCATTTTTACTGGGCAAGAAAGTAACTGATACACTTATTGCCTATTTCAGTCAGAATTTTGACAGCTAGAATCAATAATCACACTGTAAAGATATCCATTCGTCAAGTATATGCACCAACAGAAGAAGAAATAAAGAAAAATTCTACAATAACTTACAGGACACCCCAGACAGCCTTCCAAACCACGACCTGAAGATCGTCATGGGTGACTGGAATGCACAGTTAGAAAGGAATAGGGCGGAGGTTCCAAACATAATAGGCCCATTTCTTCTGCGGACAATACTAACAACAACTGCAAAAGGATGAGAGTCTTTTGCGATGAAAATGATTTACATGTTGGAAACATATTCTTTAAACAGAAGCAAATTCACAAGTGCTCTTGGAGATTCTCAGATTCTCATGCTTCCAGATCTTCAGGTCGATGTACAGCAACCCTACATGAGGAGTCAGAGAAGCTTCTGACACAAGTGAGAAATTCGAGCTAATGGCAGAGGGGAGACAGGGATGCATATTGTCCACATTTCTGTTTTTCTTGTGTATAGGCTTCATTATGAGCAGATCAACAACAGCAGAGAAAGGCGCGATCCCTTGAGTGAATGACACATGTTTCAGCAATCTGTACTTGACTGGTGACACAACTCTGGTCGTTACAGAAAGCCACTCATACCAAAGAGTCAACAACAAACTGCTGGCTCAAAATGCTAAGGTTGCCCTTAACATCAACGAAAACAAATATAAGATCCTGCACGTCAAAGGTACAAAAGCACCACCTGTAACAGTAAAAGAAAATGCTGTTGAACAAGTAGACAAATTCACATACCTGAGAAGTATTATTACAGAGAGAAGAGAAATTGGATCAGATGTCAACAATCGACTAGGCAGGGAAAGTGAAACATTCCGGGCAATGCAACACATCTGGAAATCTAAATTGGTCACCATCAAGAGCAATATTCAGTTGCACAGGGCGAGCATCATCTCCACCGCACTCTACGCGAGGGCGACTTGGGAAAGTACATGACTCAAAAAAGCAAGAGAGGTTTCACCAACAAAATCTCAGAATGGTACAAGGTATCACGTGGAGAAACAGATTAACAAATGAAGGGATACTGAAAATATCGAGACAAACGGAATTACACAGGATTTCAAAATAAAGGAGGTGTGCGTTAGCAGCCCACACTCTACGACAACCATCTGATAGGGTAGCCCATCGTGCTCCACCGTGGAGGCCACAAACAGGAAAGAGAAAAAGAAGCAGGCTACGTACAGCATGGCAAACAGCCTTCAAAGAAGATCCCAAGACGAGTAGGCTACAATGCAGCATTGTTCAAGTGTTGACTGCTAACCAAGCAAGATACTTTTATTTTCTGCCCGATTTCCTGCATACGACAGGAGGACCTGAGGTATAAGGTAAGGCCGGTCAAAAACTTGAGTTTTACTTGCACTTATTCAAAAGTGTAGTTTTCCCCTCTTTTCAAATTCTATACACTTTCTGCCTTTGATATTAATTTTATTTTTATATCGATAATAACTTATTTCTCCTTAATAAAAGCTTATAGATTCCTTACTTTAGGTTATCTATTCAAAATCTGAATTTTTTAACTGTATCCAGAAAGCAATTTTTTGCCTTGTGAAGTAACACCCAAGAAACGCTGAACTGTTGCGGGTCAAACGTCAAAGACTTCCATCTCAACAATAAAAAAACAATATGAAAACCAAAAACGCCCTTGCCGAACAATGACGAATGCTGTTCTCTAGCATTAGTGCCTTAGTTGAGGTTTTAATTTCATTACCATAGTCAAAATAGATACAGAAAATATTTAATGAGTGTGGAATCGGCCTCCATCTCATGAAACCGTCTTTAAAAGTTGTGGCTCGTTTTTCGTTAAAAGCCTCATGTCACCCAGCTGCAGATGCCTGCCTTTCCGTAAAATTTATTGTTTTCTGTCTTTACTTTGACTTATTTAAGCAATCAGTTCACTTTAAGCTGTTGACATTTCATTGACCTATTGTTGCATGTCTTTCAAAACTTCGATGCCTTGTCACAAGAAATTGAAAAAAAGACAATCTTTGTAATAAGGTTGTGCAAATAGAAATGTCTTTCCCAATAATTTATAACATAATGCTCTAAAGTAAATTTACTTGGATATTCTAAATGTAGAAATAGAAAACGTGACTGTCTTGTTTTGTGGACACTATACAACTTTAACATCTGCTGGTTTCTTTTTCAACAATTCTAACCACTCGTTAATTCAACATCAAAAACCTCCACTGGAACTATTCAAATGTAACTAAGGGCTACCGAATAGTTTATTCAAAACTGTGAGAGAAGTGAGAATTCCCATAGAAAGTAACAGTTTCAATAAACACTGGCCAAAACGACTTTTTCATATTGGCAAAAGAGAATAATATCATTGGTTTATTTCAAAAGAAAAGTGAGCTCAGTATGTAAGCCTGATAACTACGGAGTTGTTTTGTGTAGTTTCATTAAAAAGAAAGCTCCCAGGCAGGTAGGTTAAAGAAAAATTTTTAATGTCAAAACCTGTCGGATATTCTTATTAATTTTGCAATAAATACCGACTCGGCTACCGCACAGCACGAGTCACACAATATTGTGTATTAAAAAAAAAGCTGTAACATTCTTTCAGATTTTCCTTTGCTATAAAATATGTTGCGTAGAAATGTGTGAAGGAAGATGTGGGAGCGATGGAGGTTGAACAAGGCGACGTATTAAATCATGGCTTAAGGAGAAGGAAGATTCACTGTGGCGACCCCTGAACTGGGAGTAGCCGAAAGAAAAAATGGATGTTACGTGGAAATGTGTTCCAACCTAGGCAACATTCCAACTGAACATGCAGAGCTAAAGACTCACGTGTTTTCCTTGACCTTTTCAGCCAATAGGACATATATGACAAACAATGACATGTATATACTGTGAAGAAAAAACAAAACCTAAAATATTTTCAGTTATATTCTTAAAGGAATGAATAGATGGCTTGACATCATAAAAGAATATTTTTCATCACTTTAATTGTAACGTGGATGCTCAATGATAAATAGAATATTTTCATGTCTCTTTGTTTCATTTAAGCAAAGTAGCGCTACATCTAGAAGGGTCACTTTTGCCTTTTGTGCAGCGAATCTGAATAAAATAGTGGATAAATAAAAGTGCAAGTTCCTTTGTCATTCTTAGTCTTTATTCCCTCACTGGGTGCTTGGTTTCATTTGGTCACCTTCTTCTTATTACCCCACAAATACTTTGCAATCACTATTGAAACTACTATAACTGGAACTACTATAATTACTATTACTTCCACCACCAAAACTGCTTCTACTTCTACTTCTAACACTACTTTTGTTACTACCAGTACTTCCACTATTGCTACTACTTTTGCTATTCTATCAAGTACTACTACTACCCTTACTGCTTCTACTACTACTATTGCAATAAGGGATGGATCCACAATATTAGCTGACGGGGCCTTAAGGAAGCAGCAGGAAAAAAACAGGGAATGTTGATGGAAGTCGTCGAAAAACCTTTTGAACACGCCTTTTTATAGAGAAACGGTCTACTATACATTGTTATCTCCAAAATTTTAATGAAGCAAAGAATTAGATTTTACACTTTTAGACAATTTCAAGTATTCTATATAAATTACAAAAGTATAAAATGTACAACTGAAACAAATGTTAACTTAAGGCTTGTTTTCATTTTATTTGTGAACGAAAAGTAATATTTTTTATTACTGCAAATGCCAGCTTACAGGTTAATAGAATTCGCTAAAAAATACACGTTAACGGAAGGGAACGTGTATATTTAAAAAAAAAAAAAAGTTCTCATACACGCAAAGTTTAAATCCTTAAAGTATATAACATGTTTGCTTTTATCATAGTTACTTTAAAATTTTGCTCCACAAAAAAACTTTTCGAAAAAGCAAAATATCAAATTATGAAGCCTGTTTGACCATACCATGACATTTTGTTGACCAAGTTGTACCGATTGTAGGAAAAAGGATCCTAACGACAAATTTAATATTCATATTTGCCTAATTGGAAAAAGTATGTCCAAAGTTTCTTAATCCGAAAAACATGATACGTGCCGTTTAGAATAAAATTTCTATTGTGTGGGCTGCACGTTATAAAAATTTCAGGACTACACTCTTTTTTTATTGAAAGATGGCCATATATATAACTGTCATGACTGAGTTTCTGTTTTTGGCTTTTCAAGGTCGAATTAGGAGTGCTTATGTCCCCCATGGCAAGCTACATTTCAGAGCGACATGATGACAGGAGAACTGCAGCCCCGAAACGTCCAAGCCCTGGCCGGAGATCGAGACCGGTGGCACCGTCTTGCTGCCCGATGTCCTGCACAGGACCGGAGGAACTAAGGTCTAAGGTAAGGTATGTCTCCCAACCTGCCGGTCCCAGTGTCTAATTGAATTAACACAAATCACAAAGCTAAATTTTGTCACACTAGAGAATTTACAAATTGGCAAAGCTGATTTAGTTGCTTTAGACCTTTTCTCGATTATTGCTTTATTACAACCTGCAGCCAAAGAGTTCATTCTGATTTACCTTATTTTGCTAGGTTCGAAGTGAAAGTTTTCAGCTAACCTTAAAAAGCATTTTCGTTCAACACCTCTATGACTGCGAGCACACACTTCAATAACTTCCCCATTCTGCTATGTAATAGTTTCAGAACTGTTTATCTCTTCCTCTCGTTCATGCAAAAAAAACCCCGTAATGTTTGAGGCAAGTGGTTAAGGATGTTTTTCGAGGGTTGATGACTCATAGCCTGCTGGAAAAACACACCATCTAAATGTCATCGGTGCCATATATTATATTATATTATATATTATGACCCATGTCTTTCAGCCCCTGAACCTAACTGTCAATTCGTGGGCTATAAAATTCAGAAAACAAAAATATGAGGTATGGTGTGCATAACAGGTCGCGCCACGTTAAGTGAAAGGAACTCCCATCGATGAAATTGACGTGGAAAACGTCGCTTGCCGTTCTTAAACCGCCACATGCAAAATGGCTGATGGAGTTTTACAATGAAATCACCTCAGAGGTCATCTGACTAAGGAGCACTTCTGAGCGTCAGTTGAACTGCCGTTGTGAAGATTTGGATTCTCCTCTGACAAAAAAAACAAAAGAAAATACAGAAGAGAGAAAGCGAAAATAATGCCAGTAACAGCAATTAAAGTTGTGCAAGCAGAAGTAGATTTTTGTGGTTGCTTGACAGTGGCAGTAAAAACACATATTAGCGGTAGTAGTGGTAGTAGTAATAGTAGTAGTAAAAGTAGTAGTAGTAGTAGCAGTAATAGTAATAGTAGTAATAAAAGTAGTACTCGAAGTAGTAGTAGTAATATTAGTACTACTAGTAGTAGTAGTAGTTGTTGTTGTTGTTGTGATAAAGGTAATGTGGATCAAGCAATACTAAATCCAGTCGTTGTACTACTCATTATCGTAATGTTGGGTCTCGTGGTGGTAATAATAACCTTGTCACAAATCATGCGGACGGAAATACTAAATTGTTTTATCTCATTACAAAGAGAGACGCTCTTACTCCAGCGATCTAGAACCCTGGCTCGAAATTAATTATAAGTTTTGAATCTCGCCGAAGGTATATTCTTGGTTTGACTTTTAAAACCTTTCTAATTACACTGAAGTTTGGATTTTGCAGAACGTGCAAGAGAAACTGAAGTTGTTAGCTTCCTCAATGAGGTGTTTTCCATTAATAACCTGGATTGTTTTAAGTTTTATCGTATTTGTTTCAAATGATATCTAAGCTGAAACTGTAAGTGTTAAGTAATTACGGCATTATCGAAATCACATAGAGTTTTGTACTTAAACATACAGTACTAAGATATTCCTTCTGCAACTTCGTCTGACATGTTTTCGGTTACGAGAATGGCTAATTGGCTATAGTAAGAATATCCATCTAGTAAAAATGAATGATATGTATCATGTCTGTTAAGTTACGTCATCTCATGGAGGCATGATATGTTTTATGACGTCATGGTTCTCTGATGAGTCTTCTGGGCTACATACTCAGATACCTGTATAACCAATAGGTCATTCTTTTCTCTCTACTCGATGATTAATTAATATATTACAAAAAGTAGCATAAGGTAATTCATCATAAAATGATTGATAACACTATGTCACTATGAGATTCTTTCACAAAGTACAAATTAAAGAAACCTATAGCTTTCAACCAACTCCGCAAATTGACCAAGTTATTATAGGTTTTAAGAAGTTAAAGGTCACATAACTATTCTAGTCTGTATAATTTCAGGGAGCTAAAAAAGATCGGTTAATTTTTGTTTGATGGCAAAGCAGGTCACCTGTTATTGTGCAGGTCATCATGTCTGAACAGAGAAAAGGGGAAAGGCACAGTTCTTACATTGCAACAGATAATCTTAGTTTTTATTGTGAAGACTCGTTTTCAGTTGTTTGATTTTCGACCTCTCTTGGGCTGAAGAAAAGGCCCACATGCCTTTTAACATTAAAGTATCAATACCTTTCGGTTTTGGGGTTGGAGCAACAAGTGAAAAAGTACATAAACTCAGAAGAAAAAGACTTTTTTGGCCTTAATTCCCAGTTTGAGCTTCATTGTGAGTTTGTTTCCTTTCTCTTACAAAAGCAAATAACCTGCAAATAACATTAGCAATGTAATTAGTGATGTGACTTTCTAGAAAAAGGAAAATTTTCAATTTTTATCAACTTCACATAAGTATATTGGCGTCATTTTTTCCTTTTTAGTTTTCGTCTGAGTATTAGTGAGCTATGACCCTAAAACGTCCAAGATAAGTTGGTTTCGATGGTCTGGTCCATCGCTTTCATCACTTGCAGTACAACTTCTCTCCGTGTGTCAAATGGTAGTCTTTGCAAACTTGGGGGGAAATCTTGCTCTGATAAACCGAGTTCCATCAGGAGACTCTTCTTGACTGTTTTGTCCATGATGATTTCTACTCCTTCCTGGTGTTGTCCATCTGTTATTCCTGCAATACACTGTTTCCCAGGGCTGTGACTTTTACTTTCTGAATCTACCCGTCCAAATTTATTTGTCTCCAGCGATGTTGACTTTGTATCTCTCCTTCTTTCTTATTCTCTTTGTTGTTCTCCAGGTTTCATACACCTTTCTCATACTCTGAGTTGTCATTTTCACTACTTGAATTGGAGTTGCCAAGGATTTCCTTAGAGTAAAGACTGCTTTATTCCTAACCTTTTATACAAGGCATTGCTGCCTCTCAGTTCTTAGCACATCACCCAAACTATTATTTATATCTTTCTGGAGATAGCTTTAGTACGTTATCTTTTTTCTGATGGGCTGCTGACCTAACACACAGCCCAAGCAGGGGGATTGGATCCCTTTTTTTCTAACCTCTACTGCCCTACCATCTATCCGGCATGGGGATACTTTTCCAGAACACAAGTCTCTCACAGGCTACTTTGGGGGAAATTGAGGTAGGCCAGACGCCCTGACTTCGACAAATTAATGGTCCTTCTGGGGGGACCTTTTCTAAGAACAAAACACCCAACAAAATAAACAAGAAATAATACTAATAATCCAGTATTTTAAGACAGGGATGTTTTCTTGCATTGAATAATAATAAAATTCTGACAAAATGTTCCTAACTCTAAGAAATCAAGTGTGACTAAAACGAGACTGACTAAAAATATTCATAGCTGCAGGCTAGAAGAAACAGTTGCAGGTGTTTTGTTGAATGATTCTGTACTTTTCTTATTAAAAGTAAATTATGACAAAATTGCTTGTTTTAGGATTTTGGAAAACAGCATGGCAACAGAAAATAACAATAAAAACTACTCAATGCCCTTTTTCTCAAAGTATCAAATGAATTTTTTGCATTTCCAACATTAATAAGTTATTGGACAAAATTTCTTGTAAATCTTGACAAGGGAAGTAAGTCCGAGAAGTTTGTTTAAAAGTCATCGGTCGAATGCAGGGCGCAATATATTAAAAGCTTCGCTTTTTACATAGACCTTATCATCGAAGCGAAGTCTTACTTTTAAAAAAATGAATTTTTAGTAAAATTGGCAATCACAATTTTGACCAGGAAACAAAATAGGAATTTTGCACAAACCAAATAGCTTTATTCAAGCTGGTTGAACAAACAGGTTTAAATTTTTACCATCGTAAACTTGAAATCGGAGGACTAAAGGAAAAGAATGCTGAAAACTAATCGATGGACATTTATTTCAAGTGAAGCTTATTTAAAAAAGTTCTTTTGTATTGAGTGTCTTATTTAGTACGGGGCATTAACCAAGGGAGGGTGCGTTTTCATTTCTTACAAGATTCAATAAAATACTAACCTCAGCTCTTTGTTTGAGTAGTTTAAACTACACAGCATTTAGCTTTATTCATAAAAATGTGGCTTGTATGCAGACTGTTTTGATTCTTAATGAATGGTACACATTTTGTAAAGAGATAACGTAATAATTACTATCAGTTCACCCATTTAAAAGGTGTCATTATACCCATCTTTTTGCATTATACCTCGACTATTGTGTTTAATTGTACCAAGGTACCTGCAGCAATGCTAACCGTAACTACCATAGTTCAAATTGTAGAGCATTAAGCTTTGTTTATTGAGCTGTGCAGACTGTTGGGACCTTTAAATGAATGGTACTAATTTTTTAAAACTTTCACAGACGTTATAACTGGGAAACCATCATTGCTTAAACTAGCTTACGGTAGAAGAATAAACAATTAATTTTCTCTTCGGCCTTATCAGGTAAAACTTGGGTCGAATCATTTGAGAAACCAAAGACAATTGTTCGCCATTTGTAAAGTGTTGGGATTGTCCGGGTTTGCAGGTGACATTTTGTTAATGGTGAAAAACACTTCGTTTGCTAAATATTCATGATACGGTACACTGTGCCACGTGCCAACAATAGGTTATAATGCTTTTAACTCCGAGATAATTAAATATTCAGACACTTCCCTCCGATTTTCAAAAATGGATCACGCAAGAGACCCTAAAGTTTTTCTGCCTTTGCTGTAAGAATTTGATTTTTCTAATTGCAGGTTGTTACTGTTTTTAACAGTTTAATGAGTATTTTAGGTTTCCATCTGGTGCCAGTCTTAAAACTAGCTTTCAACTCTTGTTCCTCAAACAATCCTTTGCTGGTACCATAATTGGATGATTCGTAAATTGAGTAACTATATGCCGCAAGCGAGTTCTGTCACAATCTGAATGACAGGTTAGAGAACTTACACGTTTATGAATAAGAAATGTAGGATTTAACATGTGTGTAGCAATGGGACATCAACTGATGCGCAGGCGTTTCATCTTCGAATAATGACCTTTCAAGGAAATGACTTATGATTGTGGTAAATTATGGTTGATTTTGGTCTCGTTTGCATTGTTTTATAAAAGTTTGAAGTGAAGTATCGATAAAAGTAAAATTTAAAGCTAAATCTGTCGTCAAATTTTCAACTGCTGTGTTATACCTTTCACTCAGCTTTAGAACTATGCGAAAAGTTAAATAACGTGCACGTTATACTTTAATTTTAAACTTGATGATTTCCCTGTCATATAGATTCGGCCCTCGTAAAGAGTAGAGCTAAATGTCTTACGAATAGTAAGGGGTGTTGGCGTTAGACCTTTTGAGTTCGTAATTGGACTGAGAAAAATAAATTCTGGCAGAGAAGGGAAGTGAGAAGATATTATTTGATCAAAACAATGTTCAGCTGTCAGAAATGCCATTAGCTCTGTGTATACAATATTAACTGTGTCCCACAGAAGACAGTTACCAACTGATTGACTGGCCAGCTTTGCAAACTAGAGTGTTTCTTCCAAAGTTGCACATCCTTAAAACTGCTTTTGTTTTCTCTCTCTTTCTACTTGCATGTGATTTAACATTCAGTGGCAAGCGTTTCTAGGGGAAAACTGCTGGAATAATATAATGTCAAGGCCCTGCAGACAGAAAAACTAAAGATATATAACAGGTATCAAGAGCTTGTCCAATGTTCTATTTACTTGCTTCGTGCTTAGAATCACTTCATCGATAATATATTTTCTTTCTTTTTAAGTGTTACCTTATAATTGTGTCGTTTAAAAAAGGCAGCTACAGCATATTGTCATCTTAGCCAAGAAAGGAACAATGTGCCAAAACATAACTTTTGAGAATAAAACTTTCGTAATCTTCTGTTTTGACAGCAAAGAATGTTTGCTATTTTTGCTCGTAAAGGAAGCCAGCCATTATCACGAAACATGCACTTATTTTATTAATCAATTGTTTTGGAATATTTTAATGGAATTTACAGTAATTTAAATCTTAAATGTCCAAAAATACAAAAGGAAATAGTTACAAGGTCGGGTACTTTTTAACTGAAGGAGGGGATCCCGGAAAATTTACTTGAAAGCAAAATCCTCAGGACACTCAAAAAACTGATAGTAAGCTTTGAAGACGAAATATATTGATAAAAATGGCTTTAATTTTATCAAAATGTTAATATGAGCCTGTACAGCAACTGGCGGAAAGAGACAGAAAAGCGTAACAGCCAACAGCCAACACGACATGTTAATCAGCATAATGAGCCCATAATAAGGATTCAAAAATGCCCCCATTAAAATGAAAATTACAGTCTCTGGTTTTACCACAAAATTTTTACAAGCAATATCAGTTAAATTTTCGAATAAATGTTACTCTCATTGCCGATCGTCACTAAACTGGAAAATCGCCTCAGCAATATTATCTCTTTTCTCTGGACGAAAATTGTCTGAGACCATCTCTTTGGAAGGTGAAAAATTTGGCCCCATGATCCCAGTACTGAATGTGAATACGGGGCAGAGTGGCCGAAGTTGAAAAACAAACCAATGATGAAGCTGGCGGAAAACCAGCATGATTTTTTGAAGGAGGGGCGACACTGTTTCTCTTGATTTGATTTTATAGAGACAATAACCAAGCAACCTACTAAGACTATTACTGATTGCATGGGCTATGTGATACAAGATAAAAATGAAACAGACACCAGGTTGCACATTTCTTTTTCATATAAAATATATTTTGCAACCTATATTTTCCTAGTGGGTGCTGAATAGGCTAAAATAAGTTGAACAATAATCAATGAATAACAAGTGAGAATGTAACTGCATCAATGCTGTGCATTCAATTGAAGAATTAAAACTGAGAAACGTTTGGAGGGGTCAAGTTTTGCCCCAATACATTAGTTCTTACAGGCACAATGAATTTTTTCCAATGCAATATGATGTCCAAACAAGAAAATGTAACTGGGTATTTGAAAATGTGAGTAAACGACAAGCAAGAAAATCGTTATTCATATTTTTTATGAATTTTTACTTCAGTTGTGATCTGCACACAATAAGTGAAGAGATCACTGAATGATGGTTTGTAATATGCCTTTTTTGTTTAGTTACGTATACGAGTTACAAGTTAAGTACAATATATTTAAATGTGAATAAAAAAACAACATCCGTGATGGAGTTCTTTAAAATCCTGTACCAACAGGGCAATCTTGGCAAACTTTATTGAAGCCTTTCTCTGATAAATTTTAGTGCGGACATTTTCTCTGCAGGAAAGATAGCCCTCTAAAAATAGGTAAAATTGTGCACCAAAAGAAAACAAAGAAGGTCTAACTGAACCAAAATAATAAGGTTGAAGCAGGCTGTCTAACTTTAAAATACTATTTACAAATGCAATTGCTTGAACTGGGGGAAACGTTCTTCGGTGATAGGGGGGAGCGCAAATAATAGTGGCCAATAAAATTACCGAAATATTAATAGAAACCAAGTGACAAGAGTTCTTGTACATTATGAGACTGTAATTGTAATCAAAACAATATTTTGAGGGACGCAGGCCAGATGACGATACGTAATTTTGGAGGGTATAATTTTTGAAGAAGGGCAAAGCGTGTCAAAAAGTTCATTTCTGGACCACCGTACACGTTTGGCAAAAATTTACACTGTTGTTTCAGAATTAGCATTCGAGAGTACCTAAAGTTTAGAATAAATGTCAGAATGTCATTTGAGGATCATTGGGAGATTGCAGGAACAACAATTCCAAATGAATTTCAGGCAGTGTGTGAGTGTGGACTGGGGAAGGGGGGGGGGTATATGTCGTAAATTGCCAAGTAAATTTTGTATCCAATTAATAAATCACTGTTGGCTGGTTTTAAGTTATTATGCAGGTCGAGAAAATCATTCTTCAGGAAATTGTTTACTGCGGGGTGGAAAGAGGTATTTACTACATTTTGGTGTGTGGCCGTTTGATTGGGTGCTGTAATTCAAACAAAGAGAAAAGCCAAGACACAAGGACAAAACCAAACAGTATGTTACATCGATGAAAACCTGATCACCTTTTCTTTGAAAAATCGTTAGTGAATGTCCTGATCTGTCAGTCTTCTTTCATATTCCCCAGATGGAATACATGATTGTCACACCAATGTAAAATTTCCAATATTCACTGGAATTTGTTCTCGGTGCTCCTTGACTACTAGTGTGGTCTACACAATAAGGAAACCTTTTTAACTCCAGCCAAATTATTACCCTGTGCACCTGTTGTTTTTGCGGCATCGTTGAAATTAATGGATTTTGAAATTGCATGTTTTATAGGCAACAACAAACATTAAACCAAAAAGTATAATATGCGATACTTGAAAATTTTGTTGCTTCGTAAAACGAACACCAACACCCTGACATCCTGAAATTTCTCGATTCTTATTCAAGAGGTTTCCTCTGATGGCAGTATCACAGCAACTTTCTGCCCACGTGGTGATATTTTGCGCCCATGTGAGCAACACTTGTTGATATCAGAATTTCAATGATTGGTTCTTTTTTAGCTAGTAGCCAATCAATGGCTGTCAAGGGTGGATGACGTCAGGTGCTCGTGACCAACTTGTTTTGGTGTTTTCCACTGGCTGAAAAATTTATCGAAGCAGTTGCTTGCGTCTGAATTCGAAACGGATAGGAGGGAAGTTAAAAAACAGGCCTTAGTTTTGTTATATCATAAAGAAATGAGCCTACACTCCTTATTAGAAGCAGCAAGAATAATCGAAGAACAAGAATATGGTAAGAATTCTTCAGAACTTGCCGTTCTTTACATATTTTATTATAATTCTCAGCGTTTGTCAGTTGGTTGTATGCTTATTTTACACGAACATGATCATCTGTTATTTTCAGGTGCAAAGAAGGAAAGGAAGTCTACAAGAAGATCTCTTACTTATAGGTATGAGTCAAACTTTTCTATTCATGTTCAGATTATTTATTTTGCATGTATATTCTGCAGTAAATATTAAAAACAAACTTAAGTCACAGACCGAATATTACTTCGTTTCCGGCTTGTCATTCGCTGTTGCTGAACTTTTGCCAAGGCATGTGAGCATGGCGGTGGGACATGTAAAATTTACCCATGAAAAAGTAATGTAGCAATTACATTGGAGTTCTTAGTTAACCGTAGTTTTTTATACTGTATAGGTTTCAGTTTTATCCCGCTTTACAGCCTCGTTGGTCGTATCTCGGTTGTTAATCATGCCATTTTCTGGATTAGAGCACCTTAGATTACCTCGGTAGTTGTTTCCTGACCCAAAATCATATAGAAGTTGCATTTTATTATTTTGTTACCGTAAATTAACAGTACTGGAGTATAAGACGTTAACTATCTTCAGGAGACATCTACCAGTTAACGAGGAACGATTTTGCGTTTTTGCCTGAACCTTAATATCCATTGAAGCCATTGTCAATATAATTGAATTGCCAGGCCGTAAACGGCATGGCAATTCGTAGTTATTTAAAATCAACCGGGCATTCAGTTTTCTGTTTGTCATTTTGTCAAGTTTGCTGCGAATATAAGAAGAAATCTTAAGCAAAAATATTTTTCTGTACCACCAAGTACATTATGCAGTTGGCTGCATTTACCCCTTTTCCTTTTTTCATTTCAGAGCGACACACAATCAACTAGAAAAGAACAGGTACGTTTTGCATTCGATGTCTCTTGTATTAGGTATTCGAGTTGTTCTCTATGAAAAATACATTTGCTGGATACTCGGGTATCACTAAGGATATACTTACGTGAGGATCAGGCGATGATGTTGTGTGGCCATGTGCCAACCGATTGAAACACTTAAAACACGTGTACCAAACTAAAACAGCACATAATTCCGTTTGTATATTAAGTTTTTATTTGGTCATGGAAGCACCATCAGAATGTTGTGCACCAAGCTTGTTTAATACTAAATCATTGTTTGGCTTGGAGTAATGGCGCTCATGTCAGAGAATATAAGCTATCGCGACACCAACAAGTAACACCGTTTTTGTCGTTTGCTTAAAAGGGAGAAAAGGAAAACTATATTGCACATTAAAATGCCCGTTGCATCTTCATTTAGTTGTGTGTTGATTTAATTTTTTTTATATACAATTACCCTGGCAAGGTTGTGCTGAGGAAATTCCAATTTTTTGGTAAACTCGATTGATGTTTGATCCTTGTTGAAGAAGCCTACGGGATTTCCCCAACGTTCAGCAATTAGCCACCAGATCAGTTCGTTTACTAAAAGATGTCATTTTCCTTTAATATTGTACATCGAATAAGCTTTTGGATGACCATGCTGGCCATTGACAATCCGTATGATTTTAAGGATTTTTGTGTTTCTCTATCATTGAATGAGAATATCATTTTTTTGAATACTATTGTAGTGATATAATGGCTAAGGCCATAATGCCCGCCATGCACGTTGGCAGTTGCGTTAAGAGTTAACACCGTTCTGTTTACATATTTATCGTTGCTATCACAGGCGTGCACATCTTCGCGACTGTTTATCATCGTTACGAGAACTAGTACCTTCACCTCCAGATCAATGCAAGGTGACTACATTAAGCTTACTGCAGAGTGCTAAACAGTACATCAAGGTAAGAATTAGTAAAATTCATGTTCAACGTGCTGCTCTGATCCGCTATTGTACAATAAATTGCATGGTTTTTGTGTTTGTCAAGAGTTTTTTTTTGTACATCCCAGATACCATAATTATTTTTGTATATTGACTTCGGAGTTCTTGTTTGATTCACGTGTTGTGGCGTGTATTTTATCTGTACTTTGATAGACCCACCAACCTTTTTCGCCTTTTTTCCCCGATCTCCTGCAATGAAGTCAAAAAACCCCACCAGATCATTGAACTTCACAGACATTTTAAAATTCTTTTTTTTCTTGTGTGTTTTTTCCCCCGAGTACACAGAATTATCAAAAACATCGACAGTTTGAACAATAATTTGCCGGTTTGAAAAATAAGAGGGATTTTACTGTTACAGAAAAAAGACGTGTTTTTGAATAAATTATTTTCCCCACTCGTGAGCGGGAATTTCTAATTCTTTCCTTAAACTTAAATGATGTATGGTATGAATTTGTTTTGATTTTATTAGATGGTCTTCATGTAGCATACCCGGATACGTAACTTATATTTTTATGTACTTTTAGGTGCGAGTAATCATCCTGTCGTTTTCCATTCCATTCTTGTATTCTTATGGCCCAGTAAGCGTGCAAGGTTCGAGTTAAATATTATGTTAGGAAAGGGGTTTTATTTCAGGGGGAAAATATCGTGATTTTAGCAGAGTAGTATTTTAAGAAACCAAATTAAAATACCAATTAACACGCTCAGCATTCATTTGACCTATTTATTTCAGGGACATTTTCGTTTCTGAACGTGCCCACACTCGAGTTACTCTTCACTCCAGTGCGTGCATGGTTGTAATTGTTTATACTTGAGATCACTCCATATGTTCAGAAACCCGTGAAATTTTCATTCAAAAGCCAATGAAAGAAGACCCGGTGTTGACAAGATATGTCAGGGAAAACTCAGCCCTTCTCCCACGTGGGCTTAACAAGCCAGTGGGGCTGTTATTGGCATTGGTGGGACGCGGTGGAAAAATGGCAAATTTCAGAGTGAATAGACAAATAAAATAAACAGAACGAATTTTTAGGGTAATGTCCAGATGCTTTTGCTCTAAAGCTTTTGTTTAAGTTAAGCATAGCGGCCTTGCGATCGTTGGTTTCTTTGAGACTGGAATGGATAAATTTTCTCTTACTTGATGTCGATCGAGTACGAAGTAGTCGAGTGAAAAAAGATTGCTTTTTAGAAGATAATAAGGCTAGTTTGAGTTACTACGGATCACTTATTACTTGCTTTGGGGATAAAACATCAAGTTTAAGGCATAATATTTCCAAGTAGGCGGAAATGATAGTTTTTTTAGATAGGGATGTACAGTATTTGTCCTTGTATTTTTTATTATCCCTCTACATTTTAAAAGTGAGAGAACCATAAGCAGGTTTTTGTTAGCATTTGAAAATGTGTTTTATCAAGGTGATCGTTGTAATTCAGTTTTAAATGTTGATGTTAGGGTTAGCAATTGCAGAAACTCTCGAACGTGGTTTTTTTTCAGATCCAGACCTTACTTATCCGATTTTTTATGATAGGTTCTAATAAAGTGATAGGGTTGTGTATATTTTGTGTTTTTCACTTCGTCGAAATAACTTTTGAAGCATAGATCCATATCAAATTAGTTATAATTTGGTATTTATACATTAAATCAGATGGTTAAACCTCGATAAGAATAATCATTAGATTCGATTCGAACAAGTTGTATGTATGCAGAGAAATTGTAGCATGAATAAAAACTACTTATAATTGTATCTTGTATATGTAGGAACACTCCACACCTGTTTTCCTACGCTGGTGTGTGAAATTATCAAAAACCACACATATTTACGGACTCATTGGTTGAGCTCGGTGTTATCAATTATTAAATGGCAACTACAGAATATCCTGTCCAATAGTTTTTATCTGTTGTCATTAAATGATTGTGAAATTTTATGGTTAAGGAAGGGGATAGTGGGCTGGTCGTCCAAATGCTCATCAATATTTATAACAATTCATGTCAGCGCTCCGTGGGGACTAATGACCATTACCAGTGGTTAATATTTCATTGCAGCTAGTTTGTTGAAGTTTTCTCGGGAGTTGGGTTTTCTGATATGGTTTTGGTATTCTGATGAGCTTTGTTACTGGCCTTTGACCAAATAATGACCGGTCAATGAATGTCACTGAAGTTTTAACCATTCAAGTCGGAAATGTATGATATCATCAAAGCGTTGCAAGACGTAGTGAGAACATACAGCTACATTTCTGTTTTTTCTCTTTATTTAACAGCGATAAAATGAAAGGAAAATTTACTAGTTTTGTGTTTATTATTTGCGCATTCAAAACCCACTCTTTCTGAATTAAGCATTGGTAATGATGCAGTTGTAAGGTTGGTGGTTTGTTTTTTCCCACTCTTTGATGTAAAAAGCAGATGATTTGAATTTCTCATTTTGTTACGAATCTTCATCAACATGTTGGTGGTTGATGCTCAGTGGTCGTTGTAATGCGAGGCTTATTCCGAAAAATTTACCCAAAACGCTAATTTGCAGACCAGATGGTGTGAGCATGATGAGCATAGCTGTTGTCCTGGACATGTCAATATCAGCCCATGCAGAGAGGCCCTGGGCAGACGCAGGAGGTCAGACCAATGTCAACATATCATTTTGATGAGAGAAACAATGGATCAGACAAAAACGGGCTGAAGGAATTGATATCATTTTGGGCACAGGCGTGCGTGTGAAGCCGTGGAAAGGGGAAGCGGACCAGAACATCTTTTCTGTCGATATTTTCTTGGAAGTGTTAATCTTCGGGATATGCAAATGCATTTATTTACCAGTGTACGCTCTGGGTATCTGAGAAATAAAAATGTCTGCAACATGCTGATACGGGGCTAAAACCAGACGAGAATGCTTACCTATTTGATTATGTTTTTGATGGTGCTAATCCTGCTGGATAGCAAATTCACTCTCTCGAAAGAAAAGTGACGTTACTACTTGGCATTTTTTGTCACTGTTTCATGTTATTATGTACTGTAATAATTTAAGTATCAAGTCTTAAAAATTAAATTTGTGCAAACTTGTAACGTGGCGACAGCTATGAAAGTTGACGACATACCGATCTTTGCCCATCGTTTCGCATTCAATATTAAAACGCTCTGACCACAGCCCAATTTTTTTTCTTTATCACTACAGTATTCATTGCAAATCTTTCTGCATCTGCATTGGCGAAACTTGTTGGAAAGTCTTGTTCATTATTTGTCATTTTATTCATTAAGCATTATATTTGTTAGTCTTCAGCTTTAGGTTTTTTCCTCTTTTTTAAAAGGTATTGGAAATGCATGACCGGGATGCACAATGTATAAAACGAAGTCTTTTTCAAGAACAGCAAAAACTCAGAAAAAGAGTAGGAGAATTACTTAACTGTACATCAGCATCAGTAGTTGTGCCTATGAAAGTGAAGAAACTTGATTGTTCCGATGATCTGAACATAGAAAACGATGACGAAACGGGCTATGGCAGCGGAGATGATAGCAGTTTAAGTAGTAGTGGAAGTGCTCATTAATAGGAGCTGCGCCATATTCAAATTTAATGTGTAGAAAAATAAATTAACATGACACTCGTGTTCAAGCTGATTATACACAGATATATTCTGGCACGGCTGTTTGTGCCCATTTTTGATATTTTAGGAAATATATACCCTTTTGCAAAGGTTTATTCGCAATGCGTGCTCCGGCATGAAAATTGCTGCATTGCCTTTTCTTTGTTGACGGGTCTTATTAATTTGATGCCGTGCTTTTTTTTCTTGACCTAAGATTAATCAAAACCGTTGACTCCCTTTTGCATCTTGTTTGTTTTTAACTGATTTTTTTTATTAGCATTAAAATTAGTACGTGATTAGGGGGGCATCCCAAGATGTAAGATATTTTTGAGATTGAACCATGTTATGGAATTGTGGCTGAAATTAGTGAGCGTAAAATGAAAAACTAGCAACCACTTGCTAGTGTACATATGAAACATATTGTCAGTAGGTATTGTACATAGGTAAAGGATAAGGGCACCACCCTGTTTAAATAGTTCTTTTCCTCAGTCAACCAGTCAGTTGTAGATCATTAATTAGTTCTTCATTTTTGGAATAATTCTCGGGTACTTAGCTACAGGTGTATGTGGTTTTCGCGTATGGTCGTATGTGAAACTACCTTCTAACTTCGCAAGTTTGGCCTTCGATTTGGGTGGCGGTTGCCAAAGTGCATCGAAGGCTTATTCGGTCGCAGGGAAGGGTGGGGATAGTCTCCGATTTACCTGTCTTTTTTTTCGTGTTTAACGATACTTATATATATTGTCTTAATTTTAAGGAAATTTAGTTCGCTTCGTTTTAAATATGTTAATCATGGGCCCAGTATTGATTTCACGTGACTTTTTGTAAGTTTTCATGTCAGTATGTGTCAATTATTTACACTTTTGAGTAGAGGTAAATTATTCAATTCATTATAATGCAAGGCTTAAATACTAGCCATGTAAATAACGTAAGATTTCAGAATATATGATACATTTCGAGTTCTTGAACGTGTAGGGTTTTGTAGAGGGAAACACAGCACCACTTTGCTTCCATTGAAAGCGAGTATTAATTTATCCAAAGGAAAGCGTCACTACCAGCATCATTATCAGCTCATCAAAGTTTTTAATTGACGGTGTTTTTTGCCACAATATTTTTCCCTATTCTTTTGGATCCTGTTCGGTGTTTGTGTTTTGCTAATTTTATTTATTGCGTCGTTGGTTTTTCTTTGTTTAAAACAAGCTCCGCTTTGTCAACCAAATAAGCTACCAATCATGATTCTGTTCATACATATTATAGAACATTCCATACCTGAGGAATATGCTGGTCATAACGTTGTTCATAGTTGTCGGATGTTTGTTGGCCGCAGGCCACCTCGCTTTTAAACTTTTATTTGTTTTTTCTCCTGAAAAATGGTTTGGGTCATGTTTAAACATGCTTGAGATTTTAAAAAAACCCACGAATTTTAGCAGTTCTTATTTCCAGTTACGGTAAATTAGGATATTTAAGAGTTGTTGCTCAGCTGAGTTAATGGAGGTAGTGATGCTTTGACTTTTTGTATGTCTCATAGAGAGCTTTGCATATTTTCTTGTCTTCACGGCTGATTTCCGCATTTTGTAAAAACAGCTAATTTGAAAGGTAATTGTAACAGTGTGTTCTTCGTAGAATGACGTTTGCGTAAGTTATAGTTTCTACAATAGCACACTGTGAACCCTTGGGAAATATAAATATATCAGAGATTAAAGTAAGCTTTCCACGCAATTTAAGCACGAAGTTATCATGGAGTTTTAATGGTCTTTATTAAGAGTGGAATCTTGCTTTCATCTCTCTATCTTACCATGTTGCATATTTATTGTTCACCACGTATTTGTGATAGCTAGATGAACCCTACTTACGAACAGTGCAAGTACTTAATGTCGATAATTTTCATTAACTAGCCGAGGCTAATAAGACATTAGTGTTTTAATGTATTCATATTCTTTTGAGTGATGCGAAGACGCGTTTTTAGCACCAAGATTTACCAGTTTTCTTTCTATTCCAATGCAACTTTGAGGAACTCAGGAGAAAATAAAAGCCATAGCTTTATATGCAAGGAATACTTGTGACTATTTGGCTTTTCCTCTCGTACGTTCCTCCCATTCTTGAAAATACTTTAATACGTACGCGTCTTATCGCACTGCTCGAATTTTTTATTGTTCTGCACAGGAACGACCCTTTATTTTGAGCACTTTTGTTCGATAGTGTGTTAACTGTATTTGTAAACTACTTTCACCGAGCAAGAGTTTTTTTGTTCAGACATTCAGGTCATCGAATAATGTGTACATTCAGAGGTAAAGTATGTAACGTTTTCCATATTTGTAAGGAAGTTTTTAAAAAGGGCCACAAAATTGGCCGTCTTGTGACAAGGTTGTGGCGATCGTAAAAGATTGTCGAAAGCTGTTCTCATTTGTGGTTGTATTTATTAAGAACTCTTTTTGTGATTGACCCGGCGCAACTTGATACTTGTACGCTTTAAACTAACGGAAGGTCAAAGCGCATCAAAAGACCCTTTCTAGTTATTGTCAAAACATGACATGATCTTGTAGCGCGGAACTTGCTTTGATCTTTACTAACTAAAGTCGAAAGATATAAGGCAAAACATATTTGCCGTACATGAAGGTAAGTTTGCATTTTCGGCCGGCATATTTTCCTGGTGATCAAACATCTTATTTTTTGAAGAGAAATATAAAGGCTTTTTTGACGACAATGACTTGTTACGGGAGAGGGATTCATTTGAACCGATGTGGCAACTGAAAAGACTACCTAAAAGGAAAGCAGGCAAGGGTAGAGAAATACAAAAGGATTAAATCGAAGTTTAGTTAAGGCACCGGATGATTATTAACTTTTAAACTTACTTTGCGAGACCGTTCGAGTTAATATTAGGAAAGCGTGTGCAGGATGGTTTCTACAAATTGTTGGTGCCCACCGTTTTCATATGATACATCAAATTTCGGAAATAATGTGCTCTCGCTGAAAAGTATATTGTAGGTGGGTAGAATTGGACATGAAAATCCACTGGCAGAAATTAATTTGTATGAGCGATGCAGTGTGAAACCAAACACAAAATTAAGGATGTTTAATGACGTTAGATTGAAGCGAACGGGGAATTGTAAACTTACTAGCCCTTTTTGTTTGTGAAGGAAACATCTTGATGTGCACGAATGGATTTCCGTGCAGACATTAATTAAGTAAAAAATATTTGAATTCCAAGATTTATCGTTTTTACACGCAAGATTCAGTTGCATACCATGTCTTTGTGCGTTCAAATGACCCAGACCCAATTAATATTCTGATGTATAAATATTTCGTTGACTATTTCTTGAAAAAATTATATTATTATTCATAATCGTGGCGTGAAGTTTTCAAGGTCACATTGGTTGCTCGAAAGCTGTTGTGTAAATTTTTCACCTGTTGCTGGTTTTGCCCTCCCAGCTCAACCATTCGTCCCGCTGAAGTGTTAATATAATTTAACAAACACGCATTCTGCTTACCCAAAATCACTATAATTCGCACACCAGACGATTTTAACTGAATAGGTGCCTGGTGGGGAAGAACGTGTGGTTGTATCAGGGGTGACGTTACAAAAGCCTGAAAAACAAGGCCGTCGTCGTGACATAATTGCATAATTATGAAGTACACAGTGGAGTGGTCAGGTTTATTTGCAAGTAAAGGTTGAGCCTGGCATCTTCAGTATTCCTACATGGTGACCTTGAATCTTTAATTTATCCCAATACCGTTTTGGACCTTGATTAGTTTGCTCACCTTTTTCAGAGGAAAACCATCGATTTGTAAGTTTGGCCATGGTGATGAACAGAACATGGCCGACATTTCAAATGAAAAATGTGTTGTTTTAACCTTTGATGAAATAAGCACAAGCTGTTTTATTAACCATGGTTCCAATGTAGTGATTGTAAAAAGAAAGGGCTTTTCAAGCTCACCAAAATAATATCCTATTGTGAGTACCAGCTTAATCCACTGTGCCCCGTTCTGGAAGTTCGAAGTTGATTTTTGAATATTCTCGGGGTAATTGACCTACTGCGTTCTCGTCTTTTTGTATTGTGCAATCAGCAACTGGCAGGCGTGACCTTGTTAATGTGATTTACCTGTTTTTGAAGGTTCTCTGAAAGGTTAAAAACTACAAACTTCAATTTGCAAAAGGTATTGGTCCAGAAATGTAGTCGGTCTTTTCCAAGAGGAGGCCCTTTCACATCTGGTTTATTTCAGTGCGAAACCAACTTCTTAAATACCCCAAAATAGCGGAGGAAACTTTGAATCAACACTGATTTGCGTCCTTAATATGTGACGGTCGTAAAGTTGAAATCCCAAAGAAAACAAGAGCTGGAATCAGGTTCTGGGTGTTGCCAGTGTACGAAAATGCTTGAACTCCTGAAAGTCGGCATTTGAGATCAGCCAAGTAATTACTGACTTCATTTGCTTACTTTTGCAAAAGCCTGTCTTTTGGTAAGCCAATAAAGTGTTAAGCCAGATAGCAACCAGAACGAAATATTGTGCCATATTTGTTAAGAGCAGGGTTAACCTTGATACTTAATTTGTATTTTTAATGTCTGCACTTGTACTTGCCTTCGTGTTTTAAGCCATAATGCTGCGGTGAAGGTGAAATAATTCACGTCTATTATTTTAATTATAAATGAAATAGTGATATCAAGTTTTAAATAAGGCACAACATAAGAAATAAATTTTGATGAGTACATGACTATTAGGGTGTTGACAACAGACTAGGAAAAATGGAAGGCTGGTAAAGTGAAAGGTTCAGTTTCAAAGTGATGAAGTTAAGAACATACCGGCACTTAATCAGTCGGTAGAGTCGACTGTCGCGAAACCTCGACGCACTGATTCCAAGGTAGGTCAGTGAAAACTGTATCACCCACTTGTTTACCATGCAAAGAAAAAGTTCATTAATTCAACAGCCTGTTTTGCCTTGTACCAAGGTAACCTTCCTGACTTCTGTGCTTTGGGTGGTATAATTATTGATAACTGTCCTTACTAATAAAAAAAATACCTAAACATATTTTTTTTACTTGTTACTTTTTGTCATATTGGATTTTTCAGAAAATGGTTAATTCACATAAGCCCCGACGCATTATTGGCCCTCTTGGAGCAAAGCTGTTTTCAACTATTTTGTCTCGTTTTTAGCTGAACAAGTGAGATGAAGAAAAGCCCAGTACAACTTAAACCAAAGAGAAACTTGTTAAAATGTATGAATTGCAAGTAGTACTACTTACATGACATGAATATCACCCACCACTCCTTGCCACCAAAGAAGTAGTATGATTCAACTTTTTAAAAAAAGTATGAGTCCTTTGGAAAAAAGAGAGTTCAAGCAAAATGTTATTGTAGCTATTTCGTTACTAGCATTTGTTGTCACTAACTTTGTTTTCAAGGAAAATAGGACGGTTCCCTACAGAGCAGGTGCTTGCCACTGCAATACAAGATATATTTTCGCCATGAGCAAGTCACGGTTTCTATTTTCTTCTTCAATATTCGAACCAATTGCTCGATCTTATTAACATATCATTAATACTGCTAGATTAAGAAAACTCAAGGTGTCCTTTCCTATGACCAACTAAATTTAATGAAAAGCATTTTGTTTTCAATAAAGTTAAATAATTTTGTCATATATTTGTAAAAATATACGAAAATGTGTTTTTAACTATTTATTTTGAATTGATAATAACTTACTCAGGGAGAATAATAGCTCGGTATTTCCGAACCAAAGAAAAACAGAACGTTCATTATAACGCAGTGCAATCATCATATACTGAACTATTGTCAGGCCCTCTGATATAGTGATTGTAAGCAGTTGTTGATGCTCTGGTTGTCTCCAAGATAAGTATAGAGTATTTTATTAACATTGGGGAGTCATATGGTGAAAAGGGTTCAGTTGAAGCAATGGCTTTATTGCTTTGCATCGTTGGCCTTTAGACTCGAAATTACAGAATTTCAGCAAAGTTAGTATTGAGTGGGATAGAACCATTTATTTGAGATGGCAGTGAGAACTTGTTGTTGAGCTTTTTCTCACTCTATTGACTTTAATTACATGTATCTTTCCTTGCTAAAACAGGTTTTATCACTACTATTGACAAAAATGTACACAACATTCCTTTGAAAACATTACTGCTTTTCGAACCATTCATGAATTGTGTGTAGAATTAAAAAAAAAAATTACAGCTGCATACTAATAATGAAAGTTAACAATGAGCACACTGATAGTATTGGAAATGCTAAAACTAGAGGAACTGAAAAGGCTACTGTTATTAAAGTTTTATAAACGTAGAGAAATTATTTAAAAAATAAACTTGATGGTTGAAATATTTTTCTGTCTTCAATGAAACTGTTGCACTCAGAAGGCGACAAGATATAGAGATTTTGAAATTTCACCATTTCAACGGGTTAAGAAAGACATTTTGAAACGTTATGGCAAGCAATGCAACAGTTTAGGTTCCAACGTTTAACGTCACCTTTTCGATTAAAAAAGGCAGGTGTTAAACTATGGAAAACCTTAAGGCTATGACACTTCCAAGATAATCCTGTGTAAGAATCAGCAATGCTGATTGTTACCAAGTTGCTGTATTAATTTTAAACATTAGCCACATTAAAACAACAGCTGTGCATTATTACCGCGTGGGTAAATATTTCCTTGCTTACTGCTGTAATATTACTACAGCAACCAGTATCCACGAGCTTACCACTGCTTGTTTATGGTCAATTAACTTGCTTAAGATAGTAAAACAACAAAGAGACTGAAGTTATATGTTCACACAATACTGAGAAATTGACACTTCAAACAAAAGTACAAAGTCATCTGCATCAAATGAATATAAAAGTATTGTTTTGTATGGTAACATCATTTACGCCATACCATTGTGATGAACATAGTCATGTGTCATGCATAAGAGGCGATTGTTTGAGTTTAGACATCTGCCTGAATGTACATATAAAACATTAATCTTTCAGTTGATTTGTAACTATACCAACACCCAAAGGTGATAAAAGAAATGAACAAGTTAAATATGAAAGGCGATAATACTTATATAAGAATATAATGACGATGCCGTGTATTATAAAACTGGAGTACAACTTAATTCATAAGCAAAGACAGGTGTTTTGTACAAAGTTCTCTATTTTGATTGCCAAAATCCATTGTAAACCATTGTGAAGTATGCTGGAACCAAAAAAGCCCCACATCACAACAACTGCTTCTATGTCGGACTTCTCGACGTGGCTCCATATTTTGACGTTTAATGTACACAGAGATGAGCTAAAGAAGCCCAACTTTTGGTCTCTCTGCCATGCCACTGCCTGTACAAAGTTGCCTGTAATTTGGAGCTAATATGTAGTACTTAGTGTGTCTGGTGGTGAAATCAACAGCGATTCGAACCTCACGTCTCTGTTATTAATGGCATACTATTGAGTTTAATCTCATGTTATCGGAAATAAAATTTGGATACGGAAAATAGCAAATTTTTAAAACGAATTACAATCTGTAAAGTAAACAAACAACAAATATGCCCTAAACCCCCCCTCCCTACCACTTTTATTTATTATTAACTTGTTTCAAATAATCTTTTGATCTCTGGGTAATAAGTGTCAGACTTGAAAGGTTTTTCCGACTTTGTTGGGGTTGACATAAGAAGGTTTAAAAGTACAAGGGAAAATATTAAGTAAGAAAAGCAACCCATTTTCATAAAGCCTTCCACAGAATGGAAGAAGTAAAAATTGTATTTAAATTCCTCGCAAGACCCACAGAGATTATGTAATGTATTGATATAATTGTATGGGTAGCAATCATACGTTATATCATAATTCAAGTGTGTATGTGTTTTTCTGATTAATCAAGGGTTTCTCGAGGATGACTGCCTATTTCTGCGTGAATTTTGGCACGGAGACAGAGGAGACCCAAGTAAACGACATAAAAATGAGCAATTTTTTTAATAATTCGACGCTGGTGTCATTGTCCATGCATAGCTCCTTTAATAGAGAGGAAGTTGACTGCATTGAAAAAAATACTAACCCCTACTAGGGCCTAGCATTTAAGTAGCTCAAAGGGCCACAATTTTCCCAATTTGCGGATCTTTCATTTATACCAGTTTTGTATATATTATATATTATCACCGACGAAATCAACTTGCATTAGTATTTATAAAATAATAATAATGATGATAATATTGATAATAATAATAATAATAATCAAACGATCAACACATGGGCAGTGGCTATATTCCGGTATGTAGCGGGAATTATACAATGGAGAGAAAAGGAGCTTAAAGATTTAGACAGACAAACAAGGAAAACAATGACAATGCAGGTGCTTTTCATCCCAAGAGTGATACTGACAGGGTGAAAAGAAAAGATGGGGGAAGAGGTCTTATAAGTATAGAACGATGTGTCAAAGAAGAGGAGAGTAGTCTGAAAGTGTACGTGGCCAAATCTAAAGAGAAACTTTTGAACGGTGTAGCCGAATTCGAGAAATTAAATGCAAGTGAACTGGAGGAGGTTAAAGACCTTAAGGCAAGAAATGAAAACAAAGCAAAAGATACATGGAATGAAAAGAGAATGCATGGACAGTTTGTCAGAGACCTGACAGATGATGTAGATAAGGTGAAGACTTGGGAATGGTTGTCAAAATGTGATTTGAAGGTTGGTACAGAAGCCTTGATTTGTGCAGCACAAGAGCAATCCATCAGGACAAATTATGTGAAGTATCACATTGATAGAACGGCTGGAAGCCCCCTGTGTCGATTGTGTGGTCAAACAGGTGAAAGTATCCAACACATTGTAAGTGCATGCCAGAAATTAGCTCAGAAGGAGTACAAGAGGCGTCATGATAACGTAGCGAGAAAGATCCATTGGGATATATGCAAGAAAAGAGGACTGGAATGCAGTAAGAAATGGTACGAGCATACCCCTGAAGGAGTTTTGGAGAGTGATGATGTAAAGTTGTTGTGGGATGTAAATATCCAGTGTGATAATGTGATTGAAGCAAGAAGGCCAGATTTAGTCTTGGTAGAAAAGAAGGAACATACGGCAATAATCATTGACATAACAGTACCGGCGGATGCGAACGTGGCAGAGAAGGAGAAAAAAAAAGTAGAAAAGTATCAAGATCTGAAAAGAGAAATAAAAAGACTGTGGAAACTGAAGAAAGTAGAAGTTGTCCCTATTGCTATTGGAGCTCTGGGATCTGTGACCAAAGGATTTAAAAAGTGGGTTGAAAAGCTTGGGATTCACTGTAACTTAGGAGTACTTCAAAAGACAACGTTGTTGGGAACAGCCAGGATTTTGCGAAAAGTACTGGAGTTTTGAGAAAGAAAATGCTGGTAGCCCATGGTCATTTGTTATGACCCGCCTGTCAGCATAGAACTCGGCAATAAAAACAGCCAGACACAAAATGTGAAAAAAAATGATAATAATAATAATAATAATAATAATAATAATAATAAAATGAAGACTAAAACAATTCCTGTCATTGTGGGGGCACTTGGTATGATCAAAAAAGGAACTGAAAAGTAAGTAAACGACATCCCAGGAAAGATGTCTTTAATCGAAATTCACAAAATAGTGCTAAACAGTACTGGCCATATCTTAAGAAGAACGTTGTCAGTTTGAAAATAGTACATACCAGTTATCTTTATTTATAACAGCATACATCACGAACGGCCTAGTACCCTAGGTTACTGGTAATAACTCGGTGCTATGAAGTTCTAAAACAATGCACAAATAAAAGAAAAAGACATAATAAAAATAATAATAATAATGACAACAACAAAATATTGTAATAATAATGGGGCGCTATGAACAACACGAAAGGCATTGCAAGAAAGACGGAATGAGCTGCCAAGGTAGAAGAATTGCAAAATTCTATGTTGCTACACTCTGCCAGAATTCTCTGACAACTTTTTGAGATTTGAAAATACTTGTTGTTACCAAAGCTCATGAAAATGAAACCACTTATTAATTTAGATAAAGAATAGCATTTGAAACCAGTTTGTAACATAGAAAGTAGTAGTAGTAGTAGTAGTAGTAGTAGTAGAAGTAGTAGTAGCAGTAGTAGTAGTAGAAGTACTACTAGTAGTAGAAGTAGTAGTAGTAATAGTAGTAGAAGCAGTAGAAGTAGTAGTTGTAGTAGTAATAGTAGTAGAAGCAGTAGAAGTAGTAGTTGTAGTAGTAATAGTAGTAGAAGCAGTAGAAGTAGTAGTTGTAGTAGTACTAGTAGTAACAATAGCAGTAGAAGTAGTAGTAGTAGTAGATGAAGAAGTGGTTGTAATAGCAATAATATTACTCCTACTACTATTCCTCCTCCTACTACTAAAGATATAATAATATGATATGTAATAATATGTACAAGTGTAAGGGAAAGAAGAAAATCAGGACATAGAGGGGAAATATGAGCTAAAACTTGAGAGAGACAAAGAAGGAGACGCTAAAACCATCGACTGAATGGTTAACCAATCCTGAAAATACGAAAACAGATAAACTAAACAAGGGATGATGCATTTGATAGAAAATCAAATAGGTAGTGTTTAAAGAGATTCTAGTTGCCACAAAAATCTCTTATATTTAGTCATTTGAAATCTTTAATTTACTTAATTAACTGATAATTTAAAATGGCAGATAAGGATAAAATAACAATTTTTTTCCACAGTTCGTCTTTTTTCTTCGTTACTTTTCTTAGAAAAATAATTAAGGAACTTATCCTGTGTAAAGATTGTTAATAATAATGATGATGATAAAATAATAATAATAATAATAATAATAATAATAATAATAATAATAAAACATTAAAATAAAACATCAAACATTCCCGCTCAAACCGCAGACTTGCCAGTCAGTTGCCTGACCTTAACCGGTTGTGCATGTCCCAAAAGGGCTGACACATCATGCATTTCTGTTTAACGGGCGGGAGTAGTGGGGGAGCATCATATCTAGGTGTCGTGAGCGTGGATCTCTTGTTCTGAAGGGCTGAGTACCGAGCTCTTACTTTGTTACTTAGTCCTAAGGTCTTGGGTGAAGCCTCGCTACTGAGACCGTTTTAAGCAGAATGGGTCACCTAAACTGGGAAACCTAAACAGGCCCCAACTGCAAGGTCATGTGCTGTTTTTTTATGTACATCAATATCGCACACACTTGGGTGTGATGCATGCACCCAGTTTACCCTTATCGGGCTGGTAGTCGGATGGGTTTGCTGGGGTTTCTACCCCTGAGTCCCCCATGGGCTCGTATTGCTCCACCACTCAATAATAATAATAATAATAATAACAATAATAACAATAACTAGGAATACGCGACCGTCCTACTAATACTTTTCCCTTAGTGTTCATCAGGTATTAGCAGGAGGGTAGTTGTCCTGCTGGTTCGCTGGCAGGGCCTACTACTGGGATCGATATATTACTTATAGTTACCCATGATGAGGTGGGGCTTCAGCTGAGTTATGAATGTGGCTAGATTGGTTGTCAAAACTGAGTTCAAGCTAAAACTTGGTATGGCAGTATCTTACCCACCTCCTTCCACAACTCAACCACTATCATCTTTTTCTAACTTCTCAAGAGCACTCTTTTGGAATTGTGATACTGCTCTCAAAAAGCAAGTGGTGTAAAACCCCACTTCAAATCTGACCCTCCTCCTCCCATATTTCCACTGCGTATTTGTTTCAAATTTCAACAAATTGATGTTGGAAATGTGATACTTGTGCTGTCTTTACCGAAGTTCCTCGTTAAACCCTGAGTTACGCAGGGTAATAATTGTAACAAATAATTGCAGCTTCTGATTCCGTTTTTAATGATTTGTAGCCAATACATTAGGTCCAGTAGATTATAAATGTAAATTTTGGTCTAGAAAATATACTTTGTAAATATATATATATATATATATATATATATATATAAAAGAGATATAATAAGTTGGAAAGAATAAAAAAAACAACCTGCACTGGCCATCTCGACAAGCCTGTTTCGTGATTTTACTCACTCGTCAGGAAATGTAATGTTTATTGTATATTGTCAGAAGTGGGACTCCAAGCCACGCCCACAAACGTGAACTAGAAACTAACGGTGGTGATAAGTACATCAGACATAACCTGTGCGTAATAAGCGGAGTAAATTTAACTGACGAAGACAAAGAACAAATCAACAAGCTATACAAAATGAGGAGAGAAAAAGCTTGTTGTCAATGCAAGCCGTTGATAAAAACAAACTGGATTTAGAAGTGCAAAAAGTCAACAAGCTTTTGAAAAACATACAAACAGATGACATATCCAAAATGAATTATTTGATTCATGCTGATGCTGTGTTTCTTGCAGAAAAGCTCAACATGTTAAAGAAGAAACCCAATAAATCAAAACTGGCTTGGTAGTGTCGATTAGAGCAACAAATCAGAAACCTGAATCAGGATTATAGTTTAATGAAAGCTCTGAATGAAAATTAAACCGTAAAACGAAAGCACGTTAATAGATAAAAGCGAAAATATCGAATTAAAAGAGAAAGAGTACTGTGTTTTAGCCAATAAGGCAACGGATTATGACCAAAGAGGGCAAGCTGAAAAGATACCGAAATAAGATCAATCAATGCAACCAAAACCGCACCTTTCAGAACAATGAAGGACGATTTTACAAACAGCTGAACGGGGAAAATGGGTGGGAAGAGCATGTGAAACCAAATGCAGAAGAGGCCAAGAGGTTTTGGAGTGATACCTGGGATAACCCAAAAGAACATAAAAGAGCGCAAAATGGTTAAAGGATTTAAGAGAATAGCTTCGCAATAAAGAACAGCAGGACGATTTTAGTATCAGTAGTGAAAACTTAAAAGTCTTCCTGAGAAGATTAGCAAACTGGAAAGCACCTGGGCCAGATGGCGTTCATGGTTTTTGGTACAAGAGGTTTTCATCACTTCACGCTGAAGTAGCTACCAAGTTAAATGAATGCCTTGCAACAGGTCCCAGACGTGATAACAAAAGGAAAAACGGTTCTCATACAGAAGAAAATATTGCTAGCAACTATTGCCCATAACATGTCTCCCTTTGATGTGAAAAATATTGACAGGTGTAATCGCAGAAGAGGTATGTACATCTCTGAAAGAAAGAAAACTGCTACCGAATGAACAAAAATGGTGCCAAAAAGGATCTAAGGTTACAAATGATATGCTGTTTATAGATAAAAAGATTTTGCGGGAAGTAAAGAAAAAGAGGACGAGAATAGCTATGGATTGGATTGACTACCGCAACGCATTTGATATGACACCTCACTCTTGGATCTTGGAATGCTTACAAATGTAAAAAATTGCTTGTAAATCTGTCATGCCTAGTAAAATATTTGATGAAGTTTTGGAAAGTGGAATTGTCCTCTGGAACAGAGAGATCCCTTTGAAGGAGATTCCTTCTCTCCATTACTGTTTGTTACAGCGTTGATCCCACTTACTCTGATCTTTAGAATGTGCAGAAACGGTTATAAGGTTTTCAAAACAAAGGATAAAATCAACCATTTACTAGTACTACATGGATGATTTGAAGATTTTGGCAAAAGAAGAAGCAGACCTTAATGCATTGATTCAGACAGTTGGAGTATTCAGCTCAGATTTTGACATGATATTTGGGATTCAGAAAGGTGCAGCAATGACAATGAAAGGAGAAAAATGTCAAATTCAAACGAAATCAACTTGCCCCATGACAATGTCATTAATGCATTAAAAGCCGAGGAAGAATGAAAGAAAAAATCAGAATATCTTCGCCGAGAGAGAAAATACTCGAAACCAAGTTCAACAGCAGGAACCTGATAAAAGGGATTAACACCTGGGCAGTATTACTAAAGAGGTATTCTACGCCCTTCCTGGATTGGACAGTAGATGACCTAAAAGCAATAGACAAGAGAACCAGGAAACTTCTCACAATGCACAAAGTTCTCCATCCAAAGCATGATGTTGACAGACTATATGTAGGAAGAAAAGACAGCGGAAGGGAGTTATCTCGATTGAAGAGTGTGTTGGGAATTCAGTGTTCGCTTTAAGAGAATGTGCTGAGAAAAGTAATGAATGACTAATAAGAGCGGCAGAAGATTTGAATGGAGAATCTGATGAATATGTTGATGTCCTTAAAAAACACAGGGTTGAAGAAAGAAAAAAACTGATGGAAAGAAAAACCAATACATAGACAGTTCATAAGGCCAACAACGGATACAGCTGATGATATATTATGGGCGTTGCTCTGAAGTGGAACATTAAAAAGAGAAATTGAATCACTCATTACCGCTGCAGAAGATCAATGTATTCGGACAACTCACACCAAGGCAAGAATAGATAAAACCCAGGTAAATAGTCTTTGTTGTAGGTGTGGACAAAAAGAAGAAACGGTAATGCGTATTATTTGTGATTGCACGGAACTTTCACAAAAAGAATACAAAAGGAGACATGACTGTGTTGGAACGACAATCTATTTGGAATTATGCAAGCAGCTAGATTTCAAACATACTGAAAAATGGTATGAAGACAGACTAGAAGCTGTCCTTGAAAACGAAAAAAGCGAGTTGCTATGGGACTTTGAAGTGCAGACAGACCATCATATAGAAGCTAGAAGGCCTGGCCTTATAATTGTTGACAAAGAAAAAAATGCATGTTAGATTGTGGATTTCGCAATACCTGGAAATCACAGAATTGAAAGGGAAGAAAGAGAAAAGAGTAATATTGAGATTCAGCAAGAAAACTAAAAGTTCTATAGAATAAGAAAGTAACTGTAATTCCAATAGTTATTTGGGCTTTGAGAACAGTTCCAGATTCATTGAAAAATAGACAAAACCAAATCGGAATCCGAGCGAAGATTGAAACCATGCAGACCATCGCGTGGTTGAACACAGCCAGGATCATAAGGAAAGTCTTGGAGTTCTTAGGAGGTTTATTCCCATAGAAACTTCAAGAAAAGTCCATCAACATTATTTTGGTGTGAAATGAACTCAAAAAATAATAATATGCCCTTTGGTATCGATTACAGCATGGCTTTTTGTGCCTATTTATTGTTGTTTTTCTCACTAAACAGGGCAAAAACAAATATCCAGTATAAATTCAATGTTGCAATACCAAACTTAGTACAAGTACTAAGATTTCATTCTATGTGTTGTCAGTTATCAGGCTAGGAGTGGGAGTGCTTTAGTCATGAGGTATTGTCATACAACAACAAACGCTTGACCATGTGCTTGTCCTCACTGATTGTGGAGCAGCACTTGGAAGGTTGAAGTGATATTGCCATTTTTATTTGGTTTTCTATTTTGTTTCACTCTTGTAGCATCAGTGTATATGCCTGGATTCAAAGTACCTGGCTTATTGCTGGGCGCTGAGTATGGGTTTTTTACCCATCCATCACTTGATGGTGTGTAACCACTTGATAAAAATATTTGTCCTAAGTATGACGATAAACTGCACCTGGCTGTGGAGTTTCGACGTAGAGAAATTAGGTTGTCCTTTGCTACAGCTACCTCCAGCTCACCATGGAGGTTGCTGCTCCTTGCTTGGGCAACGTATAGCACCTGTTAGCCTAGTCCGAGACCTTGAAATTCCGGGTTTGACGTCTGGGGGAGATAAGTCTGTCTCATGGGCACGGGGGCTCTTTAGCCTTGGTTTGCAACCCACGTAGTGATGGTGTCACGATTAAAACAACAAGGAAGGAAAATCACCAGATGTTTATGGAAAATAATAAGAGAAAATCATTCTGCACCAGTCCTCGCGCGGTTAAACAATAAGTACATCTCTCAGTGTTGGACGAGACTGGGGTCGAAAAATGTACTACTGGGAACAATTTCTCCAGTCCTCAGACTCTATGGCTTTCAGGAGCCATTAGATGTAACAGAAATAAATGAACTGATGCACGAAATTGCTACATTTATAACTGAACCAAAGGCTTTCCATTTAAAAGGCAAAGAAAATCAAACAGGAAACAACCTGCGGGGAAAGAAAGAATTGAAAAGGAAATTACTACAATAAGAGGCGATTTATTAATACTGGCAGGGTTAACAAAAGATAAAAGAATTAGTGAAAGAAAAAGGAGAAAAATCATAAGAAGATACACAAAAAAGAAAGAGAAAGACTTAGATGCAGAGAAAGAAAAGTTAAAGCAGAAGATAAAGGCAAAGGCTCCAAGAATAAGATTTGAGAAAAGGAATAACCAGTTTGTGCAAAATAGAATGTTTAAATCTACCCCCAAAGTGTTATACCGAGAACTAGGTAAAACCAAATGAAATTTGATAAGTCGCCATCTATAGACGAAATTTAAAAGTTTTGGAAAACAACTTTAGAAAATGATAAATATTATAATAAGGTGTCTTAATGGATAAGAGCTCAAAATGAAATCCGTGAAAATTCACCAGAAAAAGAATCGGAAGACATAGCTAGGGATGAAGTTACAGAGAACTTGTGAAGTCGAGAAACTGGAAATCCCCTAGCATAGATAAAGTAAGAAGTTTTTGGTTGAAGAATTGGGCATCCCTACACGAAGATCTGGCAAGGTGTTATAGTGAGATAGCAGGAGAGTCCAAAAAAAAGTCCGACATGGTTAACACAAGGAATAACATAGTTGTTGCCAAAAACACAAGAGACAAATAATTCAAAAAACTATAGACCCATCACATGCCTTCCAACCGCATGCAAAATATTAACATCAATTGTAGCAGACAGATTTTAAAATCACTTAAAAGGAAACATTTTACCACCAGCTGAACAGGAAGGATTTAAGGAATGTTCGTAGGATTGCAAAGACCAACAAGGTCTTTTAAACAAAATGATTTTTGAAGATTGTAAGATTACGAGAAAGAATTTGAGTACTACTTGGATAGACTACAGACCAGCCTTTGACAGTGTTCGTCATACTTGGATTATTAAAGTAAAGACCATGAGTGTGTTTTTGGGTGGCAAAGTTAACTTATCCTCAAAGTTAACTTCTCTTGACTCTATAAGTTAAACTGAATTAAACATTAAAATCAGTTCATCGCCACTGGAAAATCTCTTTGAGAAAACTATTGCCTGGCTTAATTTGTGCATTGATGCTTTTACCTTTTAATAATGTTGCAAGTTGCTCATATACACTAAATATATTTATTTCTACCAGCAATTCAAACATTGTTTTAAAGTTCATCAGTTTCCTAGCCAATTCCAGCAGCTTATCTCAACTTTTACCAGAGGAACCACCTTCTGCTACGCTTTTCAACGTTGCATTAACTGAGCTTTAGTTGTCTGTGATGGCTATCTGTAATCTTTTTCTTGCTTATTATTAGCGCTCCGATCAGGTTCGATGGTTGCAGCAACTTCCTCGAACATTGCCATTTACTTCGGTGAATTGTGAATTAGAACGGCAAGTTCTTGCACAAAGTCTATCTTATTACTTGGAGATTGGTTTATTTTCTTTTGTACAAACTTTAAGCGCAAGTTCAATCCTATGGTTAGCACAAATTAGTCTCAAAAGCAATAGGGTTTTCTTCTTGGATACTTGTCCCTACTGCACTGGAATATCCACTTATTGCCGCAGCTCCGCCATACACTTACTACCTTCAACTGCTCAAATTCAATATACAAACCAATACCAAACTTTTTAGGCAATCGTAAACTGTTTGAGCATCAATTTTGGGTATTTTAAACAAATCAACGAAGTCTGCGTGTGCTAGTATGTAGAGAATTGATACCCACTGAAGAGTTTCTTGTTACTAGTATCCAGTAAGTTGTCTGGAATAATATCAAATGGAACATCGTTACTTTTGACGTCTTTATTCTTGATTGCAACACACTACTTAAGTAATTCTAGTTGACGCTGATGAAGAAATACCTTTCAGGAAAGTAAGAGTAACAAAAAATAGGAAGTTCGAAACAAAAACTCACAGAAAAACAAAGAAAATATGATTGATTGAGTCATGTGAAGATAATGAGCTAGCAAAGAACACAAATTCAAGAGAGACGCACCAAAAATTAGCGAGGTTACAGTTACCAGAAGTTGAACTTCTAATGGATACATGGAATACAGAGAGGGCAATGTCATCATAGAAATCTCAGAATTTCTTAAAAGATGATCAGAATACATTCCAACTATAGTAAAAAATAATAGAGGTAAAAGACCACAAATCCCAGAAGATATCGATAGCCACAACAAAATGATATTAGCAACCCAAGTTAGAATTGTCATTAACAAGATAAGAAGAAAAAAGGCAAAAGGACCTAAAAGTATTGTTATTGAGATCACTCAACTGTCAGGTGAATTTGGAGCAGGGAAAAATAACCGAAACATCTAACATTATTCAAAATACAAGAATAGTCTCGACTTTTCAAAGTCAATATTTATAACACTCCCCACCAAATACACAAAACATCAAGCGCTACCCAACTGGAGCTCCATCACACCATCGCATGGACCATGTGATGAAAATTATCTTCAAAGTTACGATGTTAAAGGCAAGAAGAAGAATCAGAGTGGTAATAGTCAAAGAACAAAAGGAATGTGTTAAAGGCAGAAGTACCTGTATTCCTGTTTTCATGCCACGAAATGTATAGCTAACAAGAAATACAGGTGAAGAGGGAAGTTTAAATATGCTGCATCGACTTTAGTAAAGCTTTAGGAAAACGATACATAAAGTTCTGGTAGAGACGCTACAAATCCTTGATATAGGTATAACCGTAATTCAAAATTTGTACTGAGATCAAACTGCAGATATAAGGATAGGTATTGAATCTGCAAATTTGTTCAGATAAAACGAGGAGTACAGGAACAATGTCTATTCTCTATTCAGTGATGAAACCCCGCGGCAACTATTGAAAATAGTAGAAAAAGAAAAAGAAGAAAAGCGTCTTTCAAAAAACATAAAGAAAACAGCTTTAATACTCACAACTGACAAAAAAATTATCCCAACATGCAAGATGTACATTCACAGAGAAAAGGTAAAGCAAATAGATTCATTCAAGTATCTCGCATGTTTTGTCACGTCAGGACGTCAGGCGAAAAATTAAGAAATGCAGTGAAGAACAAAAACGTTGATATTTAAATGATAGGTATTTTTCATCCTCATATTCAAGAGTGAACTCTTGACCATCCCCAAAATGACAGAAAAAAGATGAGAGGGTACTGAAACGTGGCCCTTCTTTTGAATACTTCCTAACTGGCGAACACAAAGCTAGGATACAATGAAACACTGTAGAGTTTAGTCAGAGAAAGGCAGCTGGGATTTTGCGACGGATACTCAAGAAAAATTTCTTTAAACAGAACAATCCTTGAGAGTAAAATTGAAGGAAAGAGAGGCTGTTATAGTCAAGGGATGATGTTTTTATCGATCTTCTGACAAGGAAGGTGTTATCTGATTTTGGCTAACAGAAAGAGGTGAAAGTCCATGATAAACAATATTCTTCTCGTAGGATATGGTAAGAGATAGATAAATAAATAGCTAGATAGATAGATAGATAGATAGGTAGATAGATAGATAGATGGAAAGATATATATATATAGAGAGAGAGAGAGAGAAAAGAGGGGAAAAGTGTATGTCTATGTGTGTGTATGTGTGTGTGTGCAAATGTTATGTATAAGTATGTGGCACAACAATCAAGCTATTATTAGGGTACCAAATCACCTTTAACGTCATCGCTTACGACTATCACAAGGAACAACCTAACCCTGTCTGATTTGTAATATCCTATTTGCAGAAGGAGGAATGTGGACTAGCTGCTTGTTGGTGGCCAGTCTCACTATTCTTGCACACCGCTTATCTGTCACCTTTTTCAGTTTTTCAGTCAGTATCCTAACTCAGCCCAAGCTAAGAGATAAGATATTAAAAATAAGAAATATGGCATAAGTTCTGAAAAAACATTGTTTTTTTATTAGAGATTTCTAAGGCTTCCAAGATGCTACCAATGGGGTAATTCTATTTCACATTCAAAAAGACAGTGCTTACAGGAATTTTCAAATATATTTATATCCATGGTACCTTGAAATATTCGTAGCCAGACCAATACCATCAGAATATAATGAAAATGCAGTATCGTAACTTCAGTAGTTAGCGAGCTACGAACCAAGCACAGCAAAAATTTGTAAACAAAAGATCCATGAATTTAATCTTCCGAAAAACCGAGGACTAACAGAAAGAGTGAAATAAAAGAGTAATGTCAAAACAATTCTACAGACTTATAGATAAAAGGGCAAATATACCATTTGTTAGAGTATTGTAGCACGCAAGAATCCTTAACAATACAGTACAAGTTGATGTGATCTTTGTTTATTGGCAGTATTCCATTGTAAAACCAAAACCATGGAGATTGCCAAGTAGAAAAACAAAGCTTATTCCAAATGCATTCATTAAAAAAATATACATTAAAAGATATACTAGTATATTTTGATGATTGTAATGTTTAAACGAGTCTCTGCTTTGTAAGAAGTCCTTGTAGATCATATATGGCCTGGTTATTATCGCAAATAGATAATATTAAAAGCTGAAAGCTTTGCATTTCGCTTGTTCTTTACATTAACCTTAAGATCTAGACAAAGATAAAGCCACTAAGTGTATGGAATTGCGAATATTGACAGAAAAACTCTTTTTTTATATATATTTTACATTTGTTAATCAAAATTTATCCATAAAAAAATAATTTTGAAATATGATGAAGTTGTATATCTTTAGAAAATAATAAGAAAATAATATGAATTTAAAACCCTATCCAACACCTTTGTTATCATATAAAGCAAAAATAACATTCTTCTACTTTCATCTAAAAATCCCTAGTATCAAAATCTTTTCCATAGTTTTATTTCTGAAAAAGATCTTACATTGCCAGTGGGCTCCTTAAAATTGAGGAAAGATCATTTTTTTAAGGTTGTGAAAATTGATTCTACAGCTTTTGGTGGTTATAAGCTCTTCTAGGCCAACTAGCATATGTACGTTCCATTTTGTGGTGTCTGTAGCTCGAAAAATAAATATTTTTTTACCGTTTTGATGCTGTGATGGTAACTGAGATACCTTCGCGGTTGTAATAAAGGTGTCTAAGTGAACGTGAATTAATTAGCTCTTTAGTCTGTACTAACGTATTGTTTGGCGCATGGAAATGGAAAAATGGGAGCTCGATGATCTTTCTTAAACACTTCTTTGTATTTCGAATTAATCCTTTACGCACCTAAGCCAGTTCAAAAAAAATTTTAAATGTTCTTGACCCAGAAATGAAGCGGAACAAATGGCATCATGGGTATCTGATCTATCTAACTTTACTAGTACTCTTTTTATGCAGTATGACATAAACTTTTTTTAGGGGTAAATTATTAAGAAAAGCGCAGAAAACACAGTTAAGATAAATACTCTTTGTTACGCTGCCTTACAAACTTTAGGTAAGCGCCTTTCTGTATTACGTCGGAATAATTTGTAATACCCTCTCTTAAAACAGAGATAATTAGCACATTAAAGCATATCATTTTGTAGAAATTTGTCCCCAACATTTCTTGGGGCACAATAAATAGTATGAGCTTAACTTTCATTTTGTCTTTTTTTTATTTTCTATTAAATAAAGAGAACAAAATAAATAGAATTTTAATAAGAGTCATCCATTGCCTCTTGAGAACATTTCCTAGAATGTGATGGAAGGCATTTTTTGATTTCATAAAGAAGAATACTTTTTTACCTAGCTTGAGAATTTAGATTACCTGTTAAATTTTCATTCTCCCCTCTTCACTAAACGTGGATAGATAGCTATCATAACCTCGTTTATTTCTCTTGACTTCTGAAATGAACATAAATATGAAGAGCTACCAATATTATTTACAAAATTCTCAATTGTTTAGAGTTTCCTGAACCTCAAAGAAATGGTTGACTTTATGCGATTACAGTAAATCATAATCTTATGGAGCAGCTTGTCAGACATTATTTTTAATGGCAATGATGTAATATTGTCAATTAATACTGATATGATTAATTTTTTTTAGCTTTTCTTTTCTGAGTTTTTTTTAAAAGTCAATTGAGACTTCAATCTATTTTTTAATTTGATAAAGTATAAAATAAAGTTAGGAATAATAAGATAATGGACTATAGGACATGAAATTAAATACTGTGAAAAACCCCCCAAAAAACAACAATAATATTAATGAAACAAATCACAAAAATTATCATCATGATAATAGTTATAATGAGAGAAAGAATAAAAGTGGTTGAAAAAACGGTGTTTCAATATCAATACTGTATTGGTAAAAAGAAAACTTTGTCAGACAGTTTATGAAAGGAACAAAAAATTCTACTTAAAGCAGAACAACTCTCTTACACTCTTAGTGAAAGGGTTTGACGCAATTATTTGGAACTAAAAAAGGTTCTAAACATTTATTATTAATATTATTATTGAAAAATTCTTTAGAATTATTATGTTTAACATATTTTTATCTCAGAATAAGATTATATTATTCTGGTCTTCATTATACTAATGGAAGCAGGTGACAGCAAGTCACCAAAGGTCCCAAAAGTCCTCTTTCCAGGTCTATAAAGACAACACTTTCCTCAAAATTCTTGCCGTTCCTAACAAAGCCGTTTTTTGCATTACCTCTATCCTGATTTTAAGACCTAATTTCTGTATATAGTCATCAAACTTCTTTCCTACTGCACCTAGAGCACCTATGACAACAGGTATGATTAGAACCTTCTTTAAGTCCCATAAACGGGCAACCTCATCTCTCAACANTAGTCATCAAACTTCTTTCCTACTGCACCTAGAGCACCTATGACAACAGGTATGATTAGAACCTTCTTTAAGTCCCATAAACGGGCAACCTCATCTCTCAACAGCTGGTACTTTTCAATCTTTTCAAGTTCTTTTTCACAGACCCGAGAATCACTTGGTATTGCAACATCTATAATGATGGCCTCCTTCTTTCTTTTGTCCATAACAACTATGTCAGGCCTTCTTGCTTGCACCGCTTGATCACACTGGATGTTGAAATCCCAAAGGACTATATCAAAGAATTATTATTATTATTATTATTATTATTATTATTATTATGGAGTGGTTACACACCATCTAGTGATACATGGGTAAGAACTCACATACAGGGCCCAGAAATAAGCCAGGTAAGTTGAAACCAGCCTGATAACGAACAATAAATATCTTAGTACTAGTACCAAGTCTGTTATTTCCGCATTGAACATTGCATTCAGACTGAATATTTGTTATTTCCCTGTTCAGTGACAAAAGCAACAATAAATAGGCACAAAAAGCCATGTTGTAATGTATGCTGAAGGGCATTATTATTATTATTATTATTATTATTATTATGATTACCATTATTATTATTATTACTATTACTATTGACACAGCAAAGTCTAGTCTGCCTTCCAGATAGCGGCTTTGCTGGTCATATACAGTTGCCTTCAGCTGTGCTTTGTAGACAGCCAATGTCCACAAAGCGTAATTGACATGTTCCAGACAGCAAATCAGAAAAAGTGATTGGCTGGCTTTAATCCTCTTTTTGTTACGTGAAAAATGATCAGTTTTCATTTTTTCTTCTCCTTTTGTAGGCTTGGTCCGAATGATTATTGCAGGAAAACATATTTGGTCTTTAGTAAAGTAGCTTAATGTTATTTTGAACAGTTGGAGATCTACAGGAAGTAGTACAGTCATTGACCCTTACTATAACAGTCTGAGGAAAGAAGATTTTCTCTTCGTAAAATCTGCACAAAGCCGTAAAAAGTTTAGAAAATTCGTTAGTGGACATAATAAAGAAAAAATACTGAAAGCTTTCAGCAAAAGACATCAAACAATTTGCAAAAATGTCATACCAGACAAATGTACTCAGATGTTTATCAAATTTGCCCTTGTTATAGTACATTATATTTTTGAGAGGAAAGCTGTGGTCAGCACTACAAGGACTTTTAGTGTTTTTTTAAGAGAAACATATTCCATCTTTAAAATTTTTCTTTTTTGAAAGTGGGACAGCATTGTGAGAGCGAGCGAGCTGGATTTCGTGTTTGTTTGTTTGTATAAGTTTTTGTACCACCGCTGAAGCATTGTACCAGGCTGGCTTTACGCTCTTTTTCTCCAGCCAAGTTAGCAATGTTGTTGCGAATATTGTATGTAGGTTGGTGATTTGCCTATTTCTACTTCTGACTTTTTCAGCATGCTCTATTCATGATTTTCATGCCCTAATCGACAAACTGCCAAAATGCAGTCTGAAGGTGGCTTATTTTGTATTTGAATCGAACAAATACTACCAAGAAAATAGAAAATCAATAAAAATAAACAATTTTTTCCAAAAAAGAAGAATGAAAGAATCTTTTCAAACAATAATTGAAAGACTTTATTAAGAATAGAGGAGAATATTTAAAACAGGGATAGGCATCTTGTCACATTTAACAGTCTATAAAATGAAGACCATTCAGACAAGAAAAACTTGTTTTATCGTTACATTATATGTTGGATGTTGCACCACAATACAGGAAAAACATGCAGGAAGCTGTGTTCCATATCAACGCGGAGAAACTAGAAATTCATACCCTCCTAAAGCGATGCTTATTAAGACGATGCAAAGAAGGTTAATGGTAAATTAGGAAATGCAGAAAAGTTGCTCGTGATACAACGATGATCGTTCGAAAATTTTAAGGATTCTGCAGCACAAATGCTCCATCGTGATTTGTTACACGTTCTTATTAAGGAACATTCACAACTTTCTTGTACGCATTACTTGTAACTTTACTCAAACAACTCGTATGGTCACACGAACTAGAGGCAAACTAAAGGCAAACTAAAGGCAAACTAAAGAACTGATATTATACACAAGACAAGCAATACACATAACGTTAACCAAGGTCGAAAAAAGTTTTGGACACCAAATCCTACGCAGGTTTGTTCTATCAGCTACTTCATCCCCGTCTTCGTTTTGATTTCGGTTAGCTTTTGTTTGTGATTCTGCTGCTATTTATTGGCAGTGCTTCCTTGATTGTATATTTTACCCCAGAAAATTCTACATTGACATTCATTATTCACATGCAATATGTTTGCTAATTTTTTGCGATTAAATTCTTATAATCAAATAACAGGACGTTATACGGTCTAAATTAAGTTTGGTGTATAATTTTAGCTTTACCAGATTATCATTATCTTGCTGTACTTTTGTTGTTTGTCTTTCCCACTAAGGAAAAATGGCATTGCTAAAATGGTTAAGGTTGAGGACCAACGTCTGACTTTTTTATCTACCTTTCTACCAAATATACTAATTTCTTCTTTGACTTAGTACCAGTTCATATTTTTGAGAAAGAAGTATTACCTAATCTCCGAAGACTTTTAAAAATGTTAACCAACTCAAGGTATATTTCTTCATTTTGCTGTATATAGAGATTGGGTTCTATATTGTAATATTACCCAATTTACTGTGTAGAGATGACAGTTTAGGTAGATATGTGTTGGTCAAACTTGAGCCAGATATTCTGGAAAAAGCTAACACATCAGTGAACAGGGCTAACTTTTTTTGTACATACAGTCGTAATTGGTATTGTAGGAATCAGTTAAAAAAAATTTGTTCCAAAATAGTTGTACTCTTTTGTAGACCGGACTGTTCCTTCTACTTTTTTTCTGTCGGTCGCTTGGACAGCAACTCCGGTGGCTCATAATAAAGGAGAAGCAAAAGAGATATTGGTTCAACAACATACAGACTTCAGCTAAAAAGACGACTACTCCCTCCTTGTTGGAGAAGATCCAGTGACCATTGTGAGACTGAGGAACACCCACTGTGGACGCAGGCATCACATGTACACAAGATTCCACCTTGTTGATAAGATTATTTGAAGTTAAACTTGCATTTAAGGCTGATGGAATCGTTATGTTTATTTAATTTTCTGTTAGTGCTTTATTCGATTTATATTGGAATTTCTGCGGTATTTTCAGTTATAGCCTAGACTTGACCTTATTGCGTGACTCTTATTAAAAGATTCCGTTTAGGGAAATTATTAAAAAAAGACATGCGCTTAATCAAGGGGTGGCTCAATTAAGAATTAAGGGAATGCCTTGTTTTAAAAGCACATTTTTTAAAATCAGGGTAAGAAGAAAATGTTTCTCGTGACAAGATGTACTAATCTTCAACTTCTTTATTTTCGGTTATTTTGGTAATTCTAAAATACTCCCATATGCATAAGAAATACTTCGATAGCCAGCTAAAACCCACGACATATTCCACGTATTGTATTTAGCAGGAATAAAGAAGGGTCTTGTCATACCAAACCAAAAACCATTACTTAACAAAATAAACGATACCAATAATGGCTGCGCAGACATCCAGTCTCTGGAGCCTATTGATCACACTGTCTAAATGAGCTATGATATGACACTGTCTAAATGTAGATTGTAAAATCAAATATTTTGGGAAGCATTTTCCAAATGGTTTCATCCTACTGCACCCCAAGTGATTTTCACTTCGTCAAGAAATACTTTTTATCTAAATGAATATCTTGGCTATCACAAATTTAAACATCAATCTTAATTAGGTGCTATCTTGAGATCAGCTATAAATACTATGCAGACTTCAAATTGATCGGTGCAATAGAACAGGGTTTTCTAAGAGTTAATTCAAAAATTGCGGAGCAAAGCTATCTGTCAGGTTATGAATTTTCATTCGGCTATTTCCAAAGTATCTGTTGCCAAGCCGTGAATAGGATAAATGCTACTGAGTTTAAGCAGTGTAAAATAATTAGGATAGCTATGGTAATTAAACGATAAAAACTCTGTCTTCAAAAAGTATTTTTAAATTTTATATATTTCTAGGTTTAATCACCTCAGTGATGATACAGAAGTAAAAGGCCGAATTGGTACATTCAGAACATTTATAGTCCCTACCTTACTCTTACAACTTGTACTGAAAAGAGTCAGCCAGAAGTGCAAGAATTTCAACAAACCTGACGCTCCAGCTTTGAGGACATATGTTCCCTTTTTTGTTTGAAAACATTAACTAAGCTGATAATACTGGTCATGCTTTTGTCTTTTCTTAAACCTTTACATTTTGAACTCTGAACAGATGTGTCAGATAAGCTAGGAATACTTGGACAAGCAGCCAGTGGTCTTTATTCAGATGCTTGCATTCTGGATGTTTACTGACAAGGAGAATTTTTCTTTTTCTCTAGACAGGGCTCAAGAAAAGTTATCAAGGCTTTTCTACTTTTAAAACATATTACGTCAGTCTGTAGTAACAGACCCGAGCAGTTGCGTTCAGACTACTCCATACATGCACTGTGCAGTTGAAGAGAACTTCCTTGACAACTGGAGAGCTTCAACTGAAAATAATATAACGTTTTTTAAAAATCTCAATGGAATGAATCATCTGGGGCAAGAAAGATCTCTTTTGCCGCTTTCCGTCTCAAAACGAGTTCTTGTACTTAATGGAGTGAAACATCTTAAACAATATTTTCCAGGAGTGCCTTGAATGCTTTTGAGTTTAGCTGGGTGAAAAATGACAAGTGCTCAGCTAACAATGATTTTACTTCCACCATCTTTCTCTCAATTCAAAAACACAGTTTTTGTGATTTTTCTGGGATTGCCTTATTTCCTATTTTGGGACTAGCGATGACAAATTAACGGTTGAGACTGACCTATTTCACATATGAACACAATGACAACAAATGGTACCTCCTATTTCGCATGAAAGTGACAAGTTCTTATTTTTCAGGTGGTCCAGCTCAGTGGCTCATTTAAATATTTCTCCAGTGAATACAAGTTGAAAGTGGTGAGTGAATTTGATCAAGCATTTATGGGAACACATTATTCCGTAGCACGGAGAATAACTTGCATAAACTGCACTGCACGTCAACTCAGTCAAAAATCTTGAAGAAAGTTTCCGTTTATCCAATCTTTGAAAACTGACATAACAATCCAAGTTAGAGATGATCGATGGTAAACTATTAATATTTTAAAAAAGTGTCTCGATCTACCAGTCAATCGCGATAGACATATTGGGGATCCCTCCTGCAGAGTTTTTCTTCAAAGCCGCCTTCAAACAGCAAAGCAAGCTTTTAACTTTTTAAACTGACGTTAATAATTTTTCAGTCAACTTTGAAAGCAAAATTGAAGGCAAAGTTGAAAATGTAAACATGGCTTCAGACGCCAATAACTAAAGTAATGGGTTGCCTTTCATGCTCCATTTTTTGTCCTTATTTTTTAAACAATTCTTAATTAGTGTTTTCTTAATGTGGCGTCTTGTTTTAGCCAAGTGTACTCGAAAAGGCTTCCACCAAACTAATTGTGGTTTTTTTTGCAATACTTAATATTTCGCGTGAGAGATCGGAGCTTCACATTCTTCACAGCTTGCCAATGCGCTACTCGGTATTCAACAAAGCGACTTCCAAAAGAATTTCAAACAGATCAGCAGATGTTAGTCAAAGACAAGTCTACCCAAGAAAAAAAAATTCACATTGTTTTCCTATAGCTATGTTTTGACAACTCTTGAGACCGTTTCCTTACCAAGGGCTTACAGACCTCTATCTACCCTGCTGCCCCAAACCTAAAATCTCAACATCCGTGTTGAAAAAAGGCTTTGAAAAAACTCTCATTCATGTATGCAATGTGTGTTTTCAAAAGTGGGAAATACAAATGATATAAAATAAATTGGCAATGAGACCACATTGATTTTTGACAAAGTTACTGAATACTGTAAGCATATGGCAAGCAATTGTTATGGTTTTTATTAAGCCAACAAATTTGAGGATTAATCCTAAGATAAGTTTGGAAGTTGACTAAAGAGAATTTTTAACAGAGCACCAAACAATTGACGTTGGCCAATGTTGACAAAGCAGTGATATGTTTCAACGTAAACCTAAGCTTTCCAAAAGTGAGCTCAGAAACAAGATGCTAATTCTATTTACTTTCAGTAATTGTAGGCTTCACAGCAAATGGTTAGAACTGGTCCTTGGAGCTCATTTTATGGTCCACCAGATGCCAACTGTAATATTAAATGATGAATAATAGGTAGACAGCACTTCAGAAGAGGATGACAAGAAATCCAAATTTATGTAAAATAAGAGCAGAGGACAATGTTACTTATTACACACCTATAAGGTACCAAGAAAAATGGTTCATATAAAATAAAATAATTTCTGTTTCTTCTATGGTTTGTATTGACTTTTAATATTTCAGGAAAAATATGGAACAAGTGACAAAGCTCAAAGAATAAAATTTCAAAACGTCTCACAGATTATCATTAAAGAAATTTCATTAAAATTTCATTTCGTTGTCATGACATCAGTGCCCTGTTCATAACAGTATTGGAACAGTTAATTAATTATTCTTTTCTTTTGTAACAGTACAAAAATAAACTCATTCATATTTCAATGTTGCTTTCCTTTCAAAAGGGAAAAACGAGACAGTGCACCTGTTGTTATGTATATCCAAATCAACTACTCCTTAATTTTTCCTGGTTTTATTAAACTGGTCATTCTAAAACCTCATTAAGAGAACTTGAGCTTCTGCAAGTGCAGGAACACATTGACAAACTGCTTTCAGTAATAATTCTAAACCACACAAAGACAAAACACCACTTTATGATGGATCTGTTCGAAAAGTTACCTTTGCTGGTCGAAAAACTGGTAACACAACTTCTTTACCATGAAAATATAGAAGGCAAAAGGAGAGTAATAATTTGCGAAAAGCAATTTTTGACGTTTAGCTCCATTGATCTTTCACACCTTTATTTCTTAATTTTGCTGCCAGCTCGACTCTCAGAAAATAGCATTGCGTCATCTAATCCTTCTTTTTCTCAGCCCTGCAATTATACAGAAGGGAATTTGTATCAATATTAGTAAAAAGATGTCTGTATTCCATCATGTTTTTCACATTGACAACTTTGAAGTTGATGAATTAAGTTGATATTACTTAATTATATTTGTATGATAGAATAAGTCGAGCATTGTTGACTTTTCTCCAGTATCTTGTTTTGTCCTGCTTTCTGTCGTGTGCTCTTCATTGTTTTGAGAATGAAGAGCAGAGAGGGTTAGCGAGGCAGGGGGAAATGGATAGCCAGTCAGCAACTTAGATAATATAGTTGATGTTAATTACTTGGAGAGGAGATATTTCATAAACTATTTTGGGGTGTTGTAAAACGTTAGTAAGAGAAAGAGAGAAAAAGAGTAGTGAAATGTATTGTGTTAATACCTCATAGCAATGCATGTGGCAGTGTGCTTCACAGTGTCTTACGTTATCTTTTTTGAGTGACGATTACCCTAATGGTGTGTTATAGAAAGCTATTCTGTTAAAATTATCCAGCTTCAAAAATCTTCCTTAAATAGGGCCCCTAAATATGACCCATATATCTCAAGCTACCCCGGGTAGGACTGGTTTCACATTACTAGGGCTATGCTATCGTCCTACTGCAACCAACGAAATTTTGAAATCAAAAAAATTTCTCCCTTTATCTACAAAGGACTTCTTGCCTGCCACAAATTTAAGAACGGTTGTTTATGAACTTAAATGATGATGTAAAGCTTGGTAGCTGAGCCGGACAACTTAAAAAATTGCTAACTAAAATTCTAAAAACATACCCAGTATTTATAGAGTAAAACCTTGTGTCAATATAGTCAGTTAAAAAGACAGTGCAAGAGTATGTGCAAAATTGCTGATTGTGATTCAGATATGGCACAGCATTTACTGCTAAACTTTGTCTCCCTTCGAATAAGAGGCATTGGAGGTCATCCATATTCACTTTTCATCATCTCCTTCTTGTAGGTAAAAGAATTCAGGTATAGTTTTTTAATTGTTTAGACAGCCAGTCACAGAAGATGGCCGGTTTTCCTGATGCTCTCCACTTTCCCAGCATTGATGAAAACAAACTTGGTTTCAGTTTTCTTATTCAGGCATCATTTCCCCGTGTTAGCAAAACAATTATATAGACAAAAATGAAAGTGATTTTTCTTGAGATGTTAACATTGAATATTTCAGTCACAATAAAAATGTAGTTTTTATATTCTCTTGTTTTTTTTTGTTAACAAGCTACATCAATTTGTTTATTTTTTCACTTCAAGAACCTTCATTTGGATCAAAGAATTTTATTTTCGAGTTGACAATAAAACAAGGTAAATAGTTGACATATTAGATCATAATACATAGTTTTAATTAAAAGGTCATTTTAAGTCCAAAAATGTGTTTATATTTGACGCTGGTTGCTTTAAGCACTTTTTTACTCACACATTTGGAATTGACATTAGCCCACTAACACATTGCCACGAGTTAAAAAATCTGATGTTTTGAATTTAGTACTGCAGATTTTGTTATATATTTTGGTGTAATGTTTACCATATTTAGTGACATTTAACTGTCCAGGATTTGTTGGTAAATGAGGGAAATGAGCAGGTAGACTCAAAAGTGGTCATTTTAGAAAAAATGGTCTTGAAATACACATTTCAGGTCGATCAAGTTTTGGTATATTTGTTTTTCAGCTTCTCACAAATGAATGAAATTATTTGAACATGGTTTTTAGACTAAACTATGTTTGCTTTTTTTCCAAACTTTTCAAGTTCTTCTAGCTAGCTGTTGTTTAATACTCGTTCACTGGGCGTCCATGAAGGCAACCTCCACGTGGTGATGCCTGGATACTGATTAGCCAGGTTTTTCTGACTAGTTAGTAACGAATAGCCTTCGATTCAAGCTGTTCTTCCGTACCATTGAAGAAATCGATCTCGTCGTTCATGTGATTTTAAATCTGGTTCGTCGTCGATTTGGAGAATTTTTTTAAAAAATCCAACCAGGAAATGTGCGTCTTCGACTCCCCTGTAGTTGGGAGAGATATTCCCGGTGCAGCCTACTCACTTGCTCTCCAGCNGTTAAAAAACAAAGGTCCTACATAAAATCTACTAAAACATAGTATTGAAAATACTTCCTAACTTTAAAAAGAAATTTGTGGAAACTGATTGTACACCTTGATGCTGATTAACCAGGTTTTTCTGACTAGTTAGTAACGAATAGCCTTCGATTCAAGCTGTTCTTCCGTACCATTGAAGAAATCGATCTCGTCGTTCATGTGATTTTAAATCTGGTTCGTCGTCGATTTGGAGAATTTTTTTAAAAAATCCAACCAGGAAATGTGCGTCTTCGACTCCCCTGTAGTTGGGAGAGATATTCCCGGTGCAGCCTACTCACTTGCTCTCCAGCAGCTTACACACACACACACACACACACACACACTCGTTCACTACTTTACATTAAGCAACAAACCCTGACCTTTCTCTTCCAAAATCATTTTCTTTCTTATTCTTCATTTCACATGGTTTTGATTACTTTTTTAACTAATTCAAATTTGTTATAAAGTTAAGCTCAAATAACATAAATCTAATTCCTTAAAAAAACAAGCTTTTCTGGCTAGAGAATCTAGTGGTTGGGGAATTAAAGTTTCTATTAAAAACCAAAGCTGAAAATCGATTAAAAATTTATTATCACTAATCTAGATTAAAGAGAAATTAATCGTGATTTTATCTCTTTTCAGCTTTTAAGCATGCGCAGTCCAAAGATGCTATCAGGGTATAGGTTGATATAAAACGTTTGGAGAAATGAATACTCTTTAACTGTTCGTAATAGTATTAAAACGTGGAAGAAGAAAGTTAAGGACACCAAAGATAAAGATTTAATACAATTTAGAGTGGGAGGTTCAGGTGCACTAATATTGTTTCAAGCTGAATGTCAAGAAAACGAACTGCCCACAAAGTACCTTTTTCTCAAGAATTAATAAAAATAAATAATGACGGTCAATCCCAAGGAAATAATTATTTGTTAAAAAAGATATTTCTTAACAAGCATTCTTTCTTAATTTTATCACACTTGTTATTCTAAAAAACTCATTTGTATTATACAGACATTTCACATAAAGAAAGGATACAATGGTAATCTGGACAAAAGATAGAATTTAAATCAATAATCGTATAAGTTATGAGGAGCCGTGGCGTAATGGTTAGTGCAAGTGCACCGTAACCAAGAGTTCCGGGTTCGATTCCCCGAGCGGGCGACTTTGGAAATTCACAAAAGAAAAATCCATTGGTTGGCATCAGGAAGGGCATCCGGTCAAGAAAATTCCTCACTGCCAAATCCAAGTCCCTGTGAAGGACACCGTCCGAGTCTCAGTGACCGGGGGAAAATGACGTTAAACAAAACAAAGCCACCACCCCCCAAAAAACTCATCTAAGTTATCGACGGGTATTTTTTTCTCGTACTCTTGGCTCATCTGCTTCACCCTGTGGGACTTTGAACGTCTCTTCAATCTGGAGTTTCGTCCCTGATCGTCGCTGCTGTGTTCGAACTGATCTGTCCACAGTACTTTCGCTCTTCCTCTCTATCATGTACCTGACAGGGTCAATTGCATAATCTTCCTTCCAAAATAGTATTCCTTTATCAAATGCCTCCTTTTTTGTAACTTTAAACCAACAAATGCAATCAAGGCGTGGTGAAGAATATATCATAAATACTTATTTATGTAGAAAAGATTTTTAGTAAAATTTAGGAAGGGGTTTCTTTCCTCCTAGTATGACTGATTTACTACTTTACACAGAGTTTTAATTTTGTATTTTGTGTCACTACTATTGAAAACAAATCCATGTTAAGTGTTAAACATTCTGAGGTGGCCTATTGCTCCTTCAGCACATATCGTTCTAAATATGATTGCTGGCCAGTAAGGAAAAAAACATTACCATTAATATTAGCTGTGGTAGTAGTTCAAAACCCCCATTGTAATAAGCTGATTAATTCCGACTGAATACAAACTTAGATTTACTATTTCATAATTCAGCTTAAATTTTATACATTTTATGCTCAAGTATAAAATGTATAAAAATATACATCTTACTTTGCAAGGAAGTGCATCCTAATTATCAATGTTGAATATTTTAACGTTTTTTTCAATCCACCTTAAATGAAAAACTGGTTATACTTTAATAGTTTGTTAAATGATATAAAGCAATGATAAGAACAACTTTCAAACAGTGATTTTTTAAATAACAAAATTACGTCTAGGCTTGGTACCAGTATGTTCAAAATCCAAAAATATTTTGATATTCAAATTTCTTTTAGATATATGTTTTTTCCTCTGATAGGTAAAATGATTTACATAGGTGTATGTTTTGATCTGGAGTAAGTATCCATCTCATAAATTCTTTGATATAACGTTACGAATAGTACCTTTTACACACACACACACACACACACACACATATATATATAATATATATATATATATATATTCAGCAAGACGTACTTGCAAGTCTCTTAGTTTTTGGATCCCATAAAATGCATTTTTAACGTCATTTTTCCCCAGCAATTGGGGCTCAGACGGTGCCCTTCAGAGGGACTTTGATTTTGCAGTGAGAAATTTCTTGGCCGGATGCCCTTCCTGACGCCAAGCAATGGCTTTTTTTCTTTGCAAAGTTCCAAATTCTCCTCGACAACTCGGGGAATGGAACTCGGAACTCTTGGTTACTGTGCAGTTGCACTAACCATTAAGCCACGGATCCCATAAAATGCATACATTATCTTAATTCATATTCATTTTCTCCTTTGATTTACATGCATCGGAAAAGACCACCTTTAGCAAAAATTAAAGGTTAGGCTATTTCTCCCATGGTCCCATACTTATCACCACTTCTTATCCAATAATAAGTTTTTTCTCAGAGCTTTTTCTATAACAAATTACAACAGAGACATTCGATTTCAAAAGAAAATCCCATGCTGACAAAACGGAACACAAGTTTTTACTTGTCAGAATGTAAAATATATTGCAGTAAAAATGTATATAAAAAGGTATTATTTAATCAAAATACAGCCCGTTTAATAGTCATTGGTGTCTGACAAAAATTTTATTGAAAATATCTCTTGTGGGTTTGAAATCTTTACATATTTATAAACATACCCTAGGTCTAATAGAGAAAACATCAAATTTCATTGAATTGTTGATGTTTTATTAAATGAATACTGGTGTTTTATAGATTTTCCTAACAATTCTGTTTTTGTTTCTTGTAGAGTGGATCTCATTAAAAACAGCGTATGTGAGTAGTTCTGTCGCCAGCCATCCAAAATTGTGATTAGTAGAAAAGAAATTGGGAAGAAGGTCTTTGAGAATTTGGAAGAGACAATAAAATGTATGCTGAAGTATGTTTCCTTTATCATAGATACAACCAGGGAGGAAAACAAGGATGACTTGTTGGGTAATCTTCAAAAACAGCCCCTGTTATATCATAATTTTTATTTTCAATGTAATAAATATTCTCGCCAGCATATTCTTTCTGCATTACAACCCATAGTAATGATCTAAAATTTAAAACAGTATATTCAACTGTAAAATACTTTAAATCAACCATAAACATTTGAATAGATTTCAGCTACACATAATTCAAAAAGGAAAATGAAAAAGAAGTCCTCGCTAAAAAGCCCTATATCCTAAAGGCTTTTTATTCACTTCAGGAACTTTTGTGAAGAATACCTGTGTGGAATTTGAAAAATTACTGTCTATTTGTGCTAAAGAAACATTTCTGAAAAAGAAAAGTATCCCATGAGACAAAGTCCCAAATACCTTCTGCAAGTACTTTATTATTCAGAAACACAAAAATGCCTGTATGTTAGTTAGAAATAAATTAATAAAAATTGTATGAAGAACTAATTAATTCTAATTCATTCATACACTTTCTAATCTTACAATTTTCCCGTCAAACTGTGTTTGAATCACATGACTTGGTTATTTCAGAAAAAGGAACGTCCAAAAAATTGACACTGTCTTAATCAATAGCATAAAAATAGGATATTGTCATTTGGGAGCTTTGAAGGTTTAACTTTTATTTATTCAAAATCTTTTAAAAGAAATGCCTGCATGGTTTTATTGAGCCTTAACCTAAAAGAAATATGTTCCCCTAAATGTACTTAGATTTCTAATGATATACAAATCAATAGCCAGAGCTTCAGCATGGGTTTTATGCTATTATCCTTCATTGTTCTTTTTTATTTTAGACACAAACAAAATTGGAGGATAAGTGGGTTTCATTTTGTCAGATATTTAACAAGGATAAATCCTCGGACAGATTCATTTTTACGAGCTATGGTCAGATAATTTTTAACGTCCATTAATTTTTGCCAATATTTACTTTAACTAACTTTTCACTTGGGTTTATTTCTGCAAAAACAAGGGTTTTAAGGCGGGTTTGGAGGTGGGGAGGACAGTTTATTTTAAGGTTTAAACAAATGAACTATTTTTCAGCACTTTATTCGTGCTTTCTTCAACAACATGCTGACATATTTTGAATAACCTCAAATGTATTACAAAGTTTTTTTTTGTTTCATATACCTTTTGAAAACACATTTCGCGTGGAATAATTTTCCCGAAAAACTGAAAATTAATAAAATCGTGAAATTATACCTAATTAGAAATTAATCCACTTAATGTAGACCTAAGAAACACCAAAGGGATGTAATATAGTGCCAGGCATGTTCTCTGGTAAGAAAAGGAATCGCCAACTTAAACTGTCGATTCCTAAATAAAAAGATCAGAATAAAAAAGCTGCAGCATGCCTGTTGCTGAAATGAGACTACTCTTTTCCAGTATCATCCACTGGAGCAAATTGACTAAGTTTAGTGTAATGTTTTATACTTTACAACTACCATAACAAAATTTTAATGCTTGTAATATTATACCGCAATGCAGATTAAAAACAAGGATCGAAGAGCGCCAACAGAATTGTCGTGCCATTAATATTTATAAAAATACCATGTCCTTGGGTTGAAGCAAAGTCATCACCCAAAGCTGGAATTAAAGAAAAAAACTCCTTAAATTCCAAAGAAGTGTTCATCAGTAGAGATTTGTACTTGGTAACAAAGGTTGCAATATTTTTCAGCTTAAAAAACATTACAGCAATCCTATTTTGATATTTAAAAATTTTTTCAAAGAGCTGTGTTGTTCTTTCTTTGAAACTAAAAATATTACGCCAGTTACACATTAAGTGAAGAATACAGAACATTTGCTATACATCAAAATAACTTCGACTCGAACAATAATTGAAACTCTTCTACGAAGAAAAGCAACGTACAACATTTTTAGGGTAACAGATGGAAGATAGGAGATCTATTTCCCCCAGGAATATTTTGATCCTTAAAGCAGCTGTAGGAATAACAAGACCTTATGACTTCCTAGAGGACTTGTGTATCAAAATTGAATGTCTTCTTCTTATCTTCTCGGTAACTTGATTGTCTTTGTTTTCTTGAGATAGAAACACATCCATCTTAATTTACTTCTGCAGGCTTTGTGAATCGTTGTTTTTCTTCCCAGCAGTCTTATTCATGGTATTGTTTTCAAATAAATTCTCCCATACTATCCAGCCTGTGAAAACAATTTGCCTTGGGAACCCTAGACATTTAAAAGAAATCACATGCTGAAAGAAGAATACAATAATTTTTACAATACACAAAGTGATGTCTTCACTTTGTCTAACCTTAAAGTAATTCAGAAAATAAGCAGCTCTTCTTAACATAATGAAGCCATTTTTAGCTAAAAACACGACTGAAATAGAATTCTATAACAGATTAAATAGTTTTAAAACGAAATGTTTTAACGAACACTGCGTAATCCCACAAACATTTCCAGTTTACCTTACTGAATATCTTATCGGGCCACAAAACAAACACCAGCAAACAAATGTATTCAAGGCTATACTAATACAGTAATCATGACTCGGTACAGTCCGTCCTTAATAAAATCTTCCCATGTCCTGATGGATAAATAGGGGAATAGGGATCTGGACTCAACTTTCAAGAAGATCTGGTAACATTTTCTGCGAAGTTTGGTTGTTTTCTTGCGTGTTGTATCCTGATTGTTCCTTATTTTCTCAAATATATTATTATTGCCATTTGCCCCTATTTCTGTTTATAAGAAAAAAACTAGAAACTTCATATAATTGAAGGAAAATTATATAAATGTGTTTTATTTAAAAGGGATTTCACTATATTTGTGAAGATTTTTAAAGATGTAATCATCTAATCAACTTTCCATATCCTCTTAATATACACACCGGCTTCATGTAAAGTATCTTCATACCTAAGGCTTTTTAAGGCCTTAATGTAAGAGAAACGTCTACAACAAAAAATATAGTAGGGAGTTTATTGCGTGCAGCTTTGCATGCAATGCAATATAAAGGTTTCTCTTTGAGGTGATTTTTGGAAGGTATAGTTAGAGAAGAAATCTAAAATGACATGAAAAAAACAAATAGTCTGAAAAGAATTTTATTATGGAGACAAGATTTAATCAAGTCAAAGTGTTTCTTTTCATTTCTTTGTAACATTTTATTTGAAGTAGTCAATAATATTCTACTAATCGCCACGTGCTCAGTTCTAGCTGATATTTATGCTCTGCAAATAAACTCGAAATGATAACTACCTGGACAAGACAGGTGTTTGTATTTAATAATTTCAGGGTGTATCATGGTAAAGTTGATTGCAAATTTCTCCATAAAGCGTGTTGCACAATATACCTCCAACTCTAAATCTGAACAAAGTCAGGAAATGCAAAGATTGTACAGGAAAATAAGGCCGGAGAAATAGGGATACTCTGATAACTAAAGGAGAGCAAAATTTAAAAAAGGTACTGTTAGTGGTGGGGACATTTCATGTTATTAACAATCAACACCAAAAAGATAGTACTTCGGAGCATGGTAGTTTTTAGTTTTTGTTTAAATGAACGTTTAAACGAATGTCTTTGGTATAACTGTACATAGATTATACCACCTTAAGTTTTGCCCTATTTTTTATATAAATTCATTAAAACTATGTTATGGCTTGGACAGCATATGTGTTAATAAGGGCTTATAAGCTTTTATTCGTTTTTCTTGTTTTCCTCTTTCTTGAATTTGCCTTTTTTATATTCTCTTTGAAGTTTTAATTAAATTTCAGAGTTATTTTTTAGTGCAATTATCATATTTTTGTTTTATTCCCATTATAATTAGAAACCGAAACTTACATGCACCCTTTGTTTTCCTATGTACAATAGTGAAAAAAATATGGCAGTGTATTATCAAGAAAAATTTTTACTTTCTACTTGTATCAGCAAAGGCTTCATATACACATCTTAGCTCAGGCTTACAGTTCAGCAAGCGTGGCTCAAAAAGCTCAAAATCTGTGAATGAGCTCATGCATCGTTCTCAGAGTTTATAAAGTCGATGAACAGCAAGCAAAATCGGGCGACCTTTGACAGTCCAGCTGGTTATAAATTCTCTGCCCTTCCTCTACTTACTTTCAAAAGTTGAAGGTTGATAAATAAAAGGTATTTAGTACCATGTGGGCCTTTGAGTCACCATTGCCTGGGCCATCTCTTCATCTATTGTTGTTCTTCTAAAATCGATTTGCATTTCATCTATTTCTCTTCTTCTGAGAAGCCTGGTCACTTGATTTTTGCCTGCTTATGTTGAACTTGTATTTTCAAGCTAAACAGGACTCATCCTTTTCAATAAATTCATTCAATTTGCTTCACTTTTATTGTAACATATCAAAACACGAAAAAGCAATAACACAAATTTTCACCAAGATAGCTGTATTGCCAATATCTTTACATTCTGCAGCATAAAGTGTACGAAGAGATATTTGGAGCGTCATTAGCTGAGATTAAATACTCTAAAGCATGTTGTATCTTAATAATAGGAAAAAACGTTTGAGAAACCTTATCTTGCTTTGAAAAATAACCATTCTGCCTTTCGAAATTAAAATCTATAGGGGTGAATAAAAAAAATTATTTCAAACCCAAACTTTTGTGCTTAAAGTAAAGCAAACGCTTTTAGGGATAAGGCTACTAGTTGGTAACAGATAGAAAACATAAATAAAAGAAGACACTCAAAGATGTTTGATGCCTATAAATTAGAAAGAAACTGCCCATTGGACACCAAGGCAAGCATTTTGAAAGCACAGTAATTGTTTTCCAATAGTGGACAAAAGGGAGCCTAACATACCGGAGAAATGACTGGCTTTGTCTGAACAAAACAAAATGCAGCAATTTTGGCATGGAATTGATTAAATGTCTGGTGGACAAACAAGTGCTGCAAATAACCTTGGATTTTGAAGAAAGTGAAATTGAACCAAAGCTAAGTCCATGGACTTTTTAACGTAGTAATTAAATTACTTCAGGACAAAGACGAGATTTTACTGGAAAACCATTGAAAAGGCAACCCTCACTATTCAAATACTAGCAGGGATTCCTTTACATACTACTTAATTTGTTTGGAACAAAAATAGCCCCTTTTTAATGATCATGCTACGATTAATGTTTAAGTTAAGGACAGTGTTTGCTCAGGATCTATCTAGGTATGGCTTAAAAGATGGCTGCAAAAAAGTACTTTAATCCATCAGTGACAAAAGGCATTTAGGATACTTGATTTTATCATGATAAAAATATGTAAAATTTTTTCATTTGATGGTTATTTAAGGTCATTTCTCAAGACGAATTTAATTACTACAAAGTTAGATGCAGCTGTTTGTAGGAAAAGCTATTGGACATTTTTATATGTATGTATCACTTTATATACATTTTTATATGTATGTATCACTTTATATACATTTTTATATGTATGTATCACTTTATATACATATTTATATGTATGTATCACTTTATATACATTTTTATATGTATGTATCACTTTATATACATTTTTATATGTATGTATCACTTTATATACATTTTTATATGTATGTATCACTTTATATACATTTTTATATGTATGTATCACTTTATATACATTTTTATATGTATGTATTACTTTATATACATTTTTATATGTATGTATCACTTTATATACATTTTTATATGTATGTATCACTTTATATACATTTTTATATGTATGTATTACTTTATATACATTTTTATATGTATGTATCACTTTATATACATTTTTATATGTATGTATCACTTTATATACATTTTTATATGTATGTATCACTTTATATATATTTTATATGTATGTATCACTTTATATACATTTTTATATGTATGTATCACTTTATATACATTTTTATATGTATGTATCACTTTATATACATTTTAGATGTATGTGTCACTTTATATACATTTTTATATGTATGTGTCACTTTACGTATAATGTACGAGATGATATCTGAAATTGTGTTTAAGGGTATAAAAATAGCTTTGACAAGCCATTATATGAAACACTTTTAACTTTCACTGGTGGTTAAGATTCAGTATTTGCTGTGGATTAAAAAGTAACTTTATCTTTATCACAAAAATATCCATTTTTAAGGCTTCATCCTTCCACTTTCCTTCAATCACTGTTTGAAACTGTCTATAAAAGATAACATTTTATTTTTTGTAGCTTTAATTTTATTTAAACATTGCCTTGGGAGGTATACATCATTTTATTCATGTTCTCAAAGTATAAAAAGGAGATACAAGAAGTACATATATATATATATATATATATATATATATATATATATATATATATATAATCAGCCAGTTCCATCTTTGGCTAAAGCTTTCTGAGTGTTTCACTCTTATACTATATATCTATCGTTCACAGTTGAAAGTTCAATCAGATATCAACAGAAACATTTGATAGCCATTCCATCGAGTTTTCGTTGAGGTTGCATAGTTCATCCACTCCACCAGCTAGTCTAATTGATGGGCAGGTTTCGACGATGTGCTTGGCGGAGACTTCCATGTTGCCAAACACGCATGGCTTGTTATTCCATTAAGTCTTGACTAAAAGAAGTGGTTTTCCACCATCTGAGTCACCTGCTCCTTTCCCCCAACCAGATCGTTATTGCAACCGTATATTTTACTCAAGTGCACCGGTACACATATATTTTTCACTTATCTACAATTGCATTTCCTCTCCATTTATATTGCATTATTTTCACAAGAAATAAGATAGCTTGGTTTTTATGTGCTCTTCTTACATATTTGAAAATTCTGGATTGCTTTTCCATTTGAGGCCGGAATAGCTTTTTATTTCAACTATCTAGCTATGTACAAATATTGTAAACTTTACCTAATGAAATGTAGACAGAAATCAATGACAAATAAACCTAGAAATGCCTTGTAAAAATAGCTCTTCCTAAGTTTGTAGGAGACGTAGAAGTAGATATGAAACGCCTCTTCTAACAGTTGAATGACATTAGAAAGAAAAAATTATTTTTATCGAAGCATAGAAATAACTGAAGTATCTTAATACTTCAAAAACAACACCTCTCATTTAAATTTCTCCCTTGAGTAAATACCTCCTGTTGCCTCCTATTTTATAAGTTTTAATGCATGTTCCTGTTTTGAATGAATGCCTCTGAATAACCCTCCTTTAAGCATGCTTGAATTTAGATATTTTCAATAAAAGCAAGAAAACAGGATGGAAATATTAATAACAGCAAGCATTTTTTGCTGGTTTATTGCTGGCATATTATATAAATAAGAAGTCCAAATTATGTATTCTTCTTGAATGTTATAAAAACCAAAATGTTGAAGAGAAACAAAATAATTTGCGATTATCAGTGGAGAAGAGATTACAAGTCTCAGTCCATATGCCTAGCGATAAATATCAGACACATAATATTACAGTAATGAGGTCAGAGGAAGGACATCTACATTTTTAAAAAATGCTGTAATATTAGCATAATATGCTAGCACAATTCAATAGTAGCTCAAAAGATAAAGAGTCTTTTAAAACAGTTTTTTTTGTCATCCTTACCTATGATAGGAGTTTTTGACTTTGAAAACGAACGAGAGAAAGTGGATGTAAACGTCCTTTGTGCTGCTTCATATTAATATACAAACGATGTACAAAAGAAGAAAGATTAAGAGGGTTTTTTCATCATTAGAAGTTACAACTTGGCCGTTAAGCAAAATTGAAAGGAGAAAGTGGAGCTGTTTGGAACATGCTGTGTGAACGAAATATCTCGACTTATTAATTAACACGAATAAGAAGTAATGTTATATGAAAGAAGGAGCAGAGGCAAACACGTGATAAAATGTGCTGATGACATCAAGAGTATTGCAGGATTTAGAATGATTGATTTATATATAGAAAAGGCAAAAGTGTATAGTTAAGAAGGAAAGTTTGAATTGGAATATCGGTAGAATTTGGCCCAATTTAGTTGTTGATGATCAGCGGATGTTTTTCAGCTTAAAAAGAAAATTTGCTTCACCATACTTACTGAAAGGTTGAAAATAAATGTCAAACAAACGCCAAGGAAGTTTATTAGAAGTCATGCTGTAAGTTGACAAAGGTTGTTCGGAAGTCACAAATGCTGCAGAGGAAAGTTTTTGTACCTTTCTCATTATATCAAAAACGGTAGTTTTTTTAAACAAAGCAGCAATGTTTTGCAAAAACAAAAATCGTGACTTTTACATCTGTATTAAATTGTTCAAGAACACAATCGAAAGAAGAAAGAAGAAAGAAATATATATATATATATATATATATATATATATAATAGTATGTATAATAGATAGATAGATAGATAGATAATTGGAGTATGTTGTAACAGAGAGATTTCTGCAAGAGAGATCTGAGATTAGCAGAACAGTAGATAACATTAAAATAGCATACGGAAAAGATATACACCCTCTCCCATCCTCAAAAGAACAAGCTAATAATACTAGGGTTTTTCTGTAAGGTACTTGTGAGTTCAAGAGATGCCAGGCAGGTCCTTTGCAAATATACCTAATAGGTAAAAATATTTTCTCCGCACATGTAATACAGCTGTTGTCACATTTGTTTTTCAAAGTCAGGCCTCGGTCAGGCACCTACGTAAAGGAGTTGCAACAACAGAGCGTTGGGGGGTGTTTTTAACTTTAGCAATCATTGTAGGAAAAAGAATAGCGACAAGTTTATTATACTCGATTGCCTGTAGATTGCTGTTGTAAACTAAAAATATGCGATACCAACAGTTGATTGATTTATCTTTTTCACTCTGGAATATTGAATATATTTTCTTTGACGGTCTTGTTACCTGACATTCTTTATTCATGCACTGGCTCTTTATGTTTTGTTGTTTTTGTAACAAATAACTTTATCTGAAAGGTTCAAATCTAATTGAAACGTTTATCATAATTATCGTTTTGAAGTAATCTGAAGTGTGATATTAAAGAGAATTAGGGCAACACACTTAATTATACATAACCTGTAAGCAATTTTGAACTCCGTTTGATCGATCTGCTTTTCTCATGAAATGTTTCTTTCAAACCTATTCCATGTTATTCCCTTCTAATGATTGGTTGTATAAAGTATAAATGTCATTTTACAAGTTGTGAAATTTTTAAGAACTCAGGAAAATCCTGAAAAACACAGAGTGTGGGTACAATTAATATTAGAGTGTTGGTAAGCCATTTCTATACACATTGTAAAAAATCGTATTTGTATTACTTATGGTTTTGGTTCTGAACCTCCTTAATATCAGTAACAAGCTACTAAAAACTATTAGTTACATTTACAAGTTGTGAAAATTTTAAGAACTCAGGAAAATCCTGAAAAACACAGAGTGTGGGTACAATTAATATTAGAGTGTTGGTAAGCCATTTCTATACACATTGTAAAAAATCGTACTTGTATTACTTATGGTTTTGGTTCTGAACCTCCTTAATATCAGTAACAAGCTACTAAAAACTATTAGTTACATTGACAAGTTGTGAAAATTCTAAGAACTCAGGAAAATTCTGAAAAACACAGAGTTAGGGTATATTAAAAGTGGAGTCTTGGTAAGCCATTTCTATACACATTATAAAAAAATCGTGCTTGTATTACTTATGGTTTTGGTTCTGAACCTCCTTAATATCAGTAACAAGCTACTAAAAACTATTAGTTACATTGACAAGTTGTGAAAATTTTAAGAACTCAGGAAAATCGTGAAAAACACAGAGTGAGGGTACATTAAAAGTGTAGTCTTCGTAAGCCATTTCTATACAAATTATAAAAAAATCGTACTTGTATTACTTATGGTTTTGGTTCTGAACCTCATTAATATCAGTAACAAGCTACTAAAAACTATTAGTTACATTTACAAGTTGTGAAAATTTTAAGAACTCAGGAAAATCCTGAAAAACACGGAGTGAGGGTACATTAATAATGGAGTCTTGGTAAGCCATTTCTATACACATTATAAAAAAATCGTACTTGTATTACTTATGGTTTTGGTTCTGAACCTCCTTAATATCAGTAACAAGCTACTAAAAACTATTTCACTAATTATCTTTGATTTTGGCTTTAATTTTTTTTGTCTCTACAGAGCTTATGCAACCCGACAGGTACCTTGAGACAAGGCCTCATCCAACACTTTTGTCTTTGTAATAAAAAAATATGAAAGAGACAAAAAAGGCGAAAAAAAGGAAGAAGATAAACCGTTATTCTTCTCAGTAAAGCATGTTTCTCTTTATTAAAGCAGAAAAAGTACCATATTCAGAAACTAGCTTGGAGCTTTTACTATGCTGTTTTGAAATTAAATACTCAGGCTTGTTCTATGTAGATTTTACAACCAAAATGTAGTACATCTTCAATAACAGACATGGAAAGTATCATAGCAAATGATTTAGTGCAGAAATGCCTAAATAAAAATGACATGGAAGCAAGCTGTTTTTATTATCTTAGTGTTTAATATCAGCTTATAACTTAGGAAGGATAACACCTTCATATCCTAAATGTTTGTTTCAGGAGGAAAGCAGGCTTAGTACAAAGTAATCGATTTGACCTTGAGGAAGTGTCAAGCGCTCAGCCTTTATATTCGTTGCCAATATCAGCTTGTGCCATCTGCCACATTACGAAAGCTAGTTTGTTTATTTCAAGGAGTATCAAAAGACTGATAGCCTGAAACAGTTTAAAAATAGGCCAGAAATACAAATGTGACTCAAATGTGCCCTGAGTTCTATTCCATTGCTTTATGTAAGACCGCGCAATATACCTCTGGACAGATTAGATTTTAGTTGGGAAACAATGATTATAATTTGCTTACTAAAGTAAAGAATAGAAACAAAAACAATTTACCAGCTAGAAAAAATGTTCCCTTGACCAGTCATCTATAAGAAAGATCCAATATTACTTTGGAACCTTCAGTAATAGTATGGTTAAACCGCTCTGGTAATCCCTCAGTTTGATTATTGAGCTGAAAATTATTGAGTTATTTCAAGTCGAACCGATGGGTATACAGTTTCATAATCTCTATTAGTCAGCTGACTACTGACTGAGTTAAGAATAAACTAATTGTAAGGAAATAGTCAGACTAGTTTATAAAAGAATAATTCTTGAACTAATCCTTAGAAAAAATCAAAGTATAAAATAGATAGAAATATCGGAGAGGTGCATAAGTCGACCTAATGAAATTTGTCAGCTTTTTCTTTAGGTGGGCAACTGGAGGATCAGACATGTAGAAGAAGGCTGTTGGGAATTGGCAATAAATTTCTTACAAGAATTTTAGGTCATCCATTCCAGATTTACAGACAAACACAACGCCTTCTGGGGTTGTTTTCTCTCTCTATTAAAGAAAAACAAACAAATAAAAAAACCATTTAACTTTTTTTATTATTAAATCGTGTAATTTGCTGATAATTACAAATTAATACCTCTGATATTAGAAAGCAAATGCCATATACTTTTTTTCGCGATGCAGTTTCCGTGTACTAAACAATAACTCTGACGTCAAAAAATTGCTTCAAGAGTTAAAAACAATCTGTTTTACGTCATAATTATTCAGCATGCAGTAAAGTGATTTGAAATGAAATAATTTTAATAACAGTGATTAAGAGAACACAGGATAATTCGGAGGAGGCACATCTTTTTGTTTAAATACCAATATAAGAAATAGCTGGTTAAAAGACTTTCAAGGAAATATCATTAAAAGTCTTTTATGTCGTCAGATATTTTGGCTGAGACACAATGGTCTTATTCCTTAGTTCGGTGCCTTCTGGGTTATTACTCACCCTCAGTTGTCTTCACGCTACTCCATATTCTGTGCTCTTCTTTCTTTGTCACCGTATGATCTTTCCATCACTGTGTCCAGCAGAACTATCCTTTTCCTCCCACAAGGTCTTCTACAATTCATTCTATCTATAAAAACAGCGTTTTGGATTCAGTTTCCTTAATAAATTTGTCTGGAAGCCTTTTTCTCTTTCATTTTATTTTTAACTGAGGCATAGTGTTATTACTAATGAAATTCCAAACACAATTATTCGCTTTTACCTTTGACATTGGATCATTAGCAATATTTGTATTTTCTGAAAGTTATTTTACGCCAGATTTTTTCCTTCATTAAAGTGGCAATGAATTAAGAACATCTTATTACTTGAAAACATCTTCTTCCTTTTTATTAAATATTCTAACATTAAGAGTTGTCAAATAGCAATAGCAATAGATTACTAAAGCTACTGGTTTCACTTCTTGAACTCCTGTAAATGAATTCCTAAAATTCTAATCAAAAGAAAGAAAGTTAATATCTTGGAGGCCATAGCTTAATTTCTCATTTGCTATGTTGTTCCCCAGTACGTATCTCCTGGTTTTTTTGTTGAATATTAAGAATATTTAGAAAAGAATATTATAAATAATGACGCAGTGAGAAGTAGATTTAGTGGAAGGTTGTTCCGAAATTTTGTGAAGAATCTTGTAAAAGATTTACTATTTATAAAGGAATAATGGTAAAAGGTAGTCCAAAAATATCAAAAGCACATGTAAATGATTATAACAAAGATATTCTGATCAGATACTGAGATCGTAAACAAGAATTTACGTAAATCAAACATTAAATAATCAATTTAAAAAAAATAAGATTTCCATCTCTTATTATTTTATTACGTTCTGTTTTTCCTTCTGTCAATATTTCAGAGCAAAGTTTTATGCGTAAGTGATTCATTAAATCCCACTGTGCCTTTTACGGAGCGACCTTAATTTACCATTTGCAAGGATAAAAACCTTCTTTCGAAAACGAAGTAGAACTAGATATTTTCAATATTAGTTTTGTATATGTAACCTTAATTCTATTTTTGTTGATTGAATTGGAATTCTTTACCTTCGGTCAGCCACCTACGACAATGTACAGAGATCCTACTACTGTAGCTGAGCTTTTACAATTATAATTCAAGCTGTAACACGGTAAACTTTCTAAATAACACTGCGCTTAAATATGTTTTTTTGTCGTTAATTCCTAACATTTAAGATTTTGCTCTGTAAATAGTAGAAAATTGTTTTTTTCATAACAATCGTCGTACGACCTACTTGCTTGGTATCAAACCGATTTTATTCGTTGGATCCAGCAATTTTGAATTTGGTTAGTAACGTAAGACTTTTTTAATACAAAAACTAGAGGTTTTTTTCTAGGACTGAATACAAGGAAATGGCATGCCATTTAGAACTTTGTTGTTGTGAAAAGCGAGAAATTGATAAAATCGGTATGGCAGAAACATCGTACTTGCGAACACAAAAATTAAATTAGTAGGGCAGTTTTCGAATTCTATCATGTTATAAAAGTAATTTTCATAGCCAAAAAACTATTCCTTCATCTAGAAAGGACGTTCTGTCTGCCACAAATGAAAGTATAAGTTTTTCAAGTGATGATGTAATGTCAGGTACCTGGGCCGTGCGTAGAATGGTCAAAAGAATGAAGTGAAAGTTGCCTAGTTTTTACAGTGAAAATCATTTGGTTAATCGTGATCAACAAAAATTGACGGTTCAAGGTCATTCCAAGTTGTTAATAATGATTTGGTAATGATGCAGCATGTATGGGTGAGCCTCAGATCTGATGGTAATTTCCAGATCAAACAGTTCAAATCAATTACTGAAGTTATACATGCTTCCAGTTAAAATCATTAGAAGCAGTTTATGTTATACTTTCATTACCTCCGCTTTGCAGACAAAAAGAACTTGTGTACTGCCGTTCGATGGTTTAAAACGCAAGCCACAAAACGCGGTAAGCTGCCTTCAATCCTCTCTGTTCTACTTGGCCTATTACACAACGTGCCGTACACCTGAATTCTCTCTTTCTTCTCCTATCTGATTAAAAACTTCTAAATATGAGTTTTCTTACCCTGTCATATCGGTCCAATCCAAAACCAGTGAAAAATCGCTCGACCAAAATAAAGCTTAAATTTATTTGCGATGGTCAAGGTATGAGCCGAAAAACCGTCTTTTAGAATTTTTAAATATCATTAGCTTTTACGTAATAGGTTACACTATGTGAATTAAGAAAAATGTCCCCATTAAACTTTTTTGATAAAAATACTAAAGTTTCTCAAGTAATCAACCTCAGACACAATTTTGATTGAAATAAACAGAACAAAAATGTTTTCAGGGTCAGTTAAACTTTCCGTGATTTAAAGTATTCCACACCCTAATAAACTGAAAAGCTTTCATAGTTATTTCTATAGAGATAAAAAAATCTGTCATGCAGGTTTTTATTAACATAAATCCTCCCCTTTGTTCACAAAACAAATTGTAATTTCAATCATACTGTTTCTTTTAATTCTTTCCAACTAATTTAATCAGAACCGTTCTACAGAATGCTATTAACTCTATTGACTTAGGTTAATAAAAACTGTGCCATTTGATGGTCAATTTAGCAATCCATACAGGGTTTTGGAATATCTTGTTGACAGTCTTACTGAAGTGGATTTAATTGCCTGTGTTATCCAGAGGAGACTTGGAAATAGACGTCTACTGACTAAATACCATTGTTTTGCGAAAAACAGTAAGTTGTTTACAACTCTAGTTTCGAGCCAGAGTAATTTCATTGGCTTTGGAAAGGCAAGATTGTTAGATAATGACGTCAAATAGGTTTACAGCAGTAAGAGATGTTGAAACACAAAATAAAATCACTTGGCAAAGTCTTTCCAAGAGGTCTAAAACTCTGGAATTCGTTTTCTTCCAATTCCTTTTTCTGCTTTATTTTCAACTAACCTTACTGCAAAACAGGTAGTTTTATACCATCTTTCGAAGACTTCATGTCGTAATTACTATTTAAAAAACTAATTGGTAGTTTGATTTTTCAAATTACGTTAACTTTGTATTTCCTTTGCCAATTTCTTGTCAGCTTATTGAAATAAATAAATTTTTAATTGATTTGCCTTGTCAAAAGCCAGCTTAAAATTTGCCAATTCTAAAATTTATTTATTTTTTTTACCTTGGGTTGGAAGGAAACGTAAAGCAGTAATGCAATTATATTCACTAAAATCCATTAAAATTCAAAGACTTTCGCATACAACAGAGTACAACTTGCATAAAACGTCTTCTATACTCATTAGGTACAAGCAAGGGATAATCTGGTATCTAACAAACAAGATACTAACTGATACTTAACAGTTTTGGGGTATTAAAATTGTGTGTTGTGACTAAGTGTCAAGATCATTTCAAAATATGGAAACCACAAGCCGGCTTAAATATACTGCTAAGTGGACGCTGTTCAGGATATAAATTCATGATCGGAAAATAAAAATGGTGCTTTTTGATCGTGAAAAGGAAACAGAAGCTACAAAATACTACATCCTGTTAGCTAAACAGCATACAGTTATTATTTGTATGCCGTGTGGGGGCCGGGGGGGTAGGGTTTATCTTTGTTGAGAGCGTGCCAATACCTGAGGGTAGTTTTTAAACATGCCTTTAACTTCAAGAATATCTTTTGATCAGTATCTTTAAAATATAATTTTATTTACTAGACTCCATTATATGTTCTTGTCTTCTATTCCCTGTGTTCGTCTGGAACGTTTTTCTCTAACTTTACTTTCATTTTATTTGATACCCATATTACCAAAGAAATCCATGACATTGTCCTCTAACAAAATATTTCCCCATTCTTTGGAATTGATGCTCATCCTTGAAATGAACTCACGAAGTAAAAGAATTGTATATTTAAAGAAAATTCACTCTACAATCTTGGTGGCTATACATGTTGTAATTTTCGTGAACAGAGTAAATTGCGAATTTTTGAAATATGGTAAGGTTAGTATTTTAATGAAGGCAAAATACTGGTATACATTTTAATTACTTCCATCCTTTACTGACATATGGTTTCAAAGTTTGATGTTCACATCAGACTTTTTGATAAACTGAGTCACAATGAGGTGAGACAGAGTGCTAATAAAAGGCACCAGAAGATTTTGACTGTAGCTCTTTTATACAGTGGTACTTGTTCACAACAAAACGACAAACCTTGTCGATACCAATTCACCAGGAAAGATAAAATATGTTATTATCTTCACTTGAACTTTAAAAAGTTACTTAATTTTTAATTCAGAAGCACTCTGTTTAGGGATGTTGAAGTACTAAATAGACGTAGCTAGGAACTCGTGGGTATGACAAGCAATCACTTGTGAGAATGCGACTTGTAAAGTGATCAATTCAGAATGATGTTTGCCTAGAAAACTATTTCACCTGTAACAAAAGCGTAGGAGACGAGAGATTGGGGGCGAGATTATCAGATTATATATACTTTTTTGGAGCAATATTCATTAGGGTTTGGTGAGTTATATATAAATAGATATATATTTCTCTTTTTTTTCTCTCTCTCTTTCTTTCTCACCACCCTCCCCCCCCCCCCTCTCTCTCTCTCTCTCTCTCTCTCTCTCTCTCTCTCTCTCTGCCATATCTATTCAAAAGGCAGGTGCTCATGGTTTTCCACATCTTCCTTTACTTTGTTGTTTGCAGCAGTTCTCGTTCACTCATTTACCCATTATTTCCATTTGATCTTGTTTCTTTATTCATTTTCTCACACTTCTAAAGTAGATATATCGTTGGCTTTCTTTGTTTCTTTTTCCATCAATGAGTCCAGTCGAGAGTCCGATGTTCTATTCCTCCCTTTCTCGTGGTGTCTCCTGGGGCTGTGAGCTGTCACTGGAAAATGCTAACAAGTAAAAAGATATCATATACAAGAACTGGCAGCAAATTACTCTGCCAAATATAAACATTTTCTACTATTTTAAAGTTCAATTACTTCCTCCTTTTAGTATTTCTGTTTGGGTTCAAATGAAATAATCTTTTTTAAGTATTAATTTTATTTCTAAACGTTAATAAAAGAAGGTAAAGAATGGAAGCTAAGAAAAATATGATCTAAAAATTACTGACAAAGAGAACTTGTAGATTTTTTCCTCATTAATTGGTATTATGAATCATTTAGCCAACGAGTAAGAGGCTTATTTTTTGGTTAAATTGTATTGACGTATCAGAAATGTGATGTAGCAGAAAATAAACAATATTCCTGTTGCGATTTTTTCATTCTTTGCTGGGATACTGTCATGCTACAATTGCTTTCAATAAACTGATAAATCCTTTGAAGAGTGATTTCCAATAAATTTCTTCACGTCCAACCACATAGTCAATATTGCTTTATTTCTCCTAAACTGAGAGTTCCTATAACTGAATTTTTTTTGGCGATAGGTAATCACTCTGTATTTTAAAGGGTTTAGCAAGAGAATAGATATCCCCGGGAACTGATCAAACTTTTAGTGCAGCATGGTGATAGTAGTGACAACTGGTTACACCTCAAAGGTCTCTACAAATGGTTTGTATTTTACGACAGAAAATAAAACTGAATGATACTACTAGATACGATTTTATCAAATAACTGGATTACTAAATGATACCTTTATGATATACCTAGCAGAGTACCCTTTGTCCTTTGCCTGGGTATTACCTTGTTTCTCATTGTCACCAGAGTATTACCTTGTGTTCTCATTGTCTCCAAGGTATTTCCTTGTGTTTGTTTTTGTACCGACTTTTGGATAACTTTTTTTCGGTTCTTTTTCAGTCCTGTCATTGCGTTCAGTAGGCATCCCTACAGCGTCTTATCTAGTTTTGTCGAAATCAGTGCTTTCTAATGTTAAACAGTCCATCTTCCAGCTTTATAAGGGCACTTCTTTTGGCTGACCTAAACCCTTCCACAAAATTTCGCTGCAATCGGAGGTTTCTGGGGCTGGAAACAGCTCCATTTCTTGTCCAGAAGGGCCACTTCCTGGACGAATATTGTGCCTCTTTTTGTTAGCCAAGTCTCTTCAAAATGCTTCCGGTAGGCCTAAGTAACTTCCCAGATGTTCCTCCATCATCATGCCAAGTTTGGCTGCGATCGCTCCACCTGTTTGGACGCCAACCCTGAACACAGAGACAGACGGACAAACATTAGCGCTTTAAATATAAAATACGGAAGAGAAGACTATAGACAAAAAGGTTTTTTTGTTAACAAAAATGAATGATTTGTATCCTTTCAGTTCAGAATATCTTTATTGTTATTTTGGTTAATTTTCTTAAATCCCTGATTTCAAAGCTCCACTCTGCAAAGACGTACAGCATAAGTATTTTAATAATTTTACCTTCACATCGTTTTATTCAAAAAATTCAAACAATTTCTTTCACGCCTTAGCCTTTTAAAGTAGAATTTATAGTTTTGTACGGAAGTACCCTTGTGAAATTTTTAAAACTGTCGTTGGAGAATAAATGAAGTTCTATTACATTTACTTTTGTTTCAATCGATTCACTCCTTTAAAAAGAAAATTTGATGATTATTTATGTTACTTCACTGGACTCCAACCACATTCTTTTTTATTGGAAAACGAAGTCGTGGGATTTTTTTTCTTACTATTGTAAGACCTCAGCCTCGATTTGTGCCTCTGTTTCTTTAGTCTTTATGTTTAAAGTAGAACATGACAATTTATTGCGTTACATCTGAATATTCTTTTGCTTTCTGGACAAAAAGACAAGAGTTTGTCTTGAAACAAAAATGTGCCATTAGTGCAGTTGTTGACAATCTTTTAGGATCAATGACATTTCCACCTTTGGTCTCCTATATCTTTCACAACCTTGTCCTTCACAACCCTGATAGTTTGCGGCAATTTTCATACAGCCAAAATGTGATGTTATTAAAATGCAGCAAAAATTTATAAGAGCAGAGGCCTCCTGGTACTTTCTCTTCCAAACAAGGCTAAAACATGGTTTTGAGTGATATTTCCATATCACTAATTTAGACTTCTGCTTGAAGGGATGCCATTAAAAGAGATACATACATTTCACTAAATCCATTTGCAAGAAAGCTATTTATGAACTTGGTATCCTCTCTGCTACTTCTTTTCTGGATTTCTGACACCATTTTCTGTCAATAGTTTTTAATTCGGATTTCAGTTGAAAACAAGAAACCGCTTTGCCGGAAGGCGACAGAAACAAGCTCAAAAGGAATGACTTGACAAGCCCTCGTAGGAAGTACAAAAACCCTAATCGCCAATTTACAAGAGAAGTAAATCGACAATTGAAAGTAGAATGGAATTCCCCATAAGTAGAACAAAACCTTTGTGTTGAGCTTTCAGATGATGACATCATAACTGTCATTAAATCACTGACAGCCGGCAAAGCACCAGGCCCAGACAACCTCCACCCTGAGTTCTTTCTTCACATCAATGAGAACTGCATTCAATGGCTACGATCTTTCTTCAATGTCTGTCTGCCTACACACACATTACGCAATCTATGAAACCTTTACAACCT